>JAODAL010016913.1:0-79263 GCA_025379985.1 Phyllomedusa bahiana
GCACACCAAAAAAAAAAAAAAGGGAATAAAGAAAAAAAAAAGGGAAGGAGTTCCCCGGGAAGCGGGCAGTGTGAAGAGACTTAAACTTTATTTCCTTTCAAAAGGGGGCCCTCTCTTAGCTATAAAGGAAATCCACGTGGAGCGATTGGGAATGGAGACGTGTAAAAAGGGTTGATTAGGGACAGATGGCTGAAAATTTAGTTTTTTTTCTATCCTTGTTCCCAGCGCCCCATTGTCTTCTCCTGCAGTATCAGATGTCCATAACTAGGAGAAAACAAGTTTATATGGTCAAAACATTTCTTCATTTTTAATATTTCAGTAAGTTTCATAAGCAAGTTTCATATTCTCACTTTTTTTTTTTTTTTTTAAAAAAAGGCCCATCTTAAAAGTTGACGGGGGAAATCCCCAAAAGGGGAAATTTATTTAAACTTTTCTAAATTTATGTCATTGAAAAAAAAAAAAAAAAAAAAAAAAGGTAAATTTATGTGAGACAAAAACCCCTTTCCATTACATGCCCTTGGTTTCCTGCCCTTTTTACTTTTAGATATGCCCCAGGAACGGGAAAGTTTGCAAATTTCTGATGGCGGGGAACATGAATGAGTTTTGAAGGGGCGGGGAGAAAGATTATTTTGTCTTTTGTATGGGAAAATTCCACTTTTTGGTAATGTAATTATCTGAGTAAACATGCAGCCCGCTCCCTGTTTCCCCCCCCAAACCCTTTCCCCTGAAAACCAGAATGAAAGAAGGCCCCTTCTGTTCTTCTCCCCCGGGGCAAAAGAAAGGGGAGAAAAAAAATACATATACTTGGGGCACAATACAGTCTCCTCAAAAAAAATTTTTGAAATTTTTGGGAGTATCAAGAAGTGAAAATGGGAGGGGGGGGGGAATTACATCAAGAGGAGGTACTTTTTTTTAAAACAGAAAAAATTTCCCCCCTTTTTAAAAGCCTCAAGAGGGGGAGAAACAGCCTGTTGGGGTTGGGGGAAACTCCCTTTTTTAAAAACCCCCTTTTAAAAGTTCGTCTTAAATAGATCAAAGTGGATTCCAGGACTTGGTGTTGAAAAACTGGGGGTAGAGGTGAGAAACCTGCGGGTTTGCCCATCTGAAAAAGGTTTAAAAGGGGTTTTTTAAATCATTTTTAAAAAATCCTGACCCCACCCCAAAGGGGCACTTGAAAAAATTCCCCCGCATTTTTTCAAAGGGGTTCTAAATAAAACCAAAAGCTCACTTCAGCTACATTCAGAACTCCCATTTACATGAAGGCGGGGTGGGGAGCTGCACAAGTGGGGGCCCAATCTCCCCCATGCCCACCCTAAAACTTACCAGCGGGTTTCCCCAAGGATTTTGAGATAACACATCATAAAAAACCCGGGCCTTAACTTTAAAATCCAACGGGTGGGTTGCACACAAGACTTTTTTTCCCAAGAGTTTTGGGGGTTAGTTTGACCTTTGGCTTCGGGCCATTCTCTATTGGATCCTAGTCACCCCCACTTCCTTGTTATCAGGAACATGGTGGACCTGATGGTCAATATTTCTAGTGGGCTCAATTCAGGTATAAGGCTTAAAAAAAGGGTTGACCACCTTTTTTATATTACCATTAAGGGGTTGTTTTAACACAAACTCCCCTTTCCCTTTCCAGCATACACCATCCTCAAGGGCAGGAAATTCTTTTTATTTTCCTTTGGACGGGCCCTCACTGCTGCACCTCATGGCTACTCAACTTTAATACCCAGGAAGGGGGATCACCCCTGCGGCGGGGTTTGGGGGCCCCTTTCTGAAAAAAGGAGGCGGCAGAAACCGGGGCCTTGGACGCCCCTGGAATAATGGGGTTTTTTTTTTGGTTTTTTAAATTTAGAGGCCTAAAAATATGCAAAAAAAAAAAATTTTAAACCTTTTCTATATTGCTGACAAATAGATTATATTTACGTTTTTTTGGGAAAGGGGGGAAAACCCAGTCAGAAAACCGTGTAAATCACAGGGGGGGAATTTCAAAATTGGAATCCAATATATTTTGTCCTTGCTGGTAGACGAAGCCTAAGCAATTTGCCAAACAAAATTAAAAAAAAAAAAAAAAAAAAAAAAAAGGGGGGGGGGGGGGGGGGGTGGAAGCACCCTTTTTTGCGGGGCCCTCCTTTTTTTAAGGGGTATGGAAGATCTAGAAACAGCTAAACAATTCAATGAGAAAACATACTGCCAAACATCACAGGATGAACCACATCTACCTAGGGGGTACAAGTAAAAGAAACTACAAGACTTTAGTAAAAAAAGGGGGTTTGGGTTTTTGGGAAAAAGGGCCCCCTTTTTAGGGAAACCCCTTTTCCCTTTTGCATAAACTGTCACATGCTCCCCTCCTCCACCCCCCATCACTACCAGATTACGTATACCTACCCTTAAGTAGGGTGACACTGACCCTTTCAATTCTGAAAAAATTTCTGTTAGGTTGTTTTCTTTGGGAACTGCATGATGAGTGTGCTGTCTTTGTAGGAGTCTTCATTAAGGGTGTCGAGTTCTGCAATGGCTTCATCAAATGCCTGCAACAGAAAAAAAACGATTTTTTACTATTGTATAACTTCATTACGAACACAGACATGTCAGAACGGGTCACAGATCACTTAAGTGTTGTGTAAGAATTCTGGATCATCTCCTCTTGTGGGTTTTTTTGTTTTCCCGTTTTTCCCGCCTTTTATTAAAATTTCCCCCTTACAAACCCCGCTAGCATTAAAGGGGAAAATATTTTCTTCTAATGCTGTTTTTTTTCCTTTTTTCCTTCAAAATTAAAATTTTACAGGGAAGGGCAACATTGGGGTTTAAAAATCAGAGCAGGCCCCAAACCATTGGAAAAGGGAGAAAAAAATTTTCTTTTTTTGGGAACCCCTCCCACCCCCCCCCCTTTTTTTTTTAAACCAAAGGGAAAAAAACCCCTTTTTGGCCTCTTTCCCCACGGCTTATTTGGGTGGGGTTGCGCCCTACTGCGCGCTGTATTTGCGCTGGGGGTACGGCTTGGGAAACAGTCCCCGCCTTTTCGGTAATCCACAATTTTTTAGAAACTATGGATTTCCCTCTTTTTCCCCCCCTCGGCGAATTTCCCCCGCGGGGGGAAAAAGTGGGCTTTTCCAAAATTTAATTTTTCCCGGGGCCCTACGCTCCGTGAAAAATGGGCGTTTTATGGGCCGGCGAGCAGCCGGCCCCATGCACGGCTGCCGGCGTAATTGCGGGGCGAAAACCGTCCCCGCAATTACGTCGGCCCAAAAGCCCCCTTGGGAAATTTTTTTTTACATTTCCCAAAAGCAACCCGTCAAAGATTTGGCCGTTTGTCGGCTTCACAATTGATACTAGGCAGCCCAATATTTGACAACACATTTAGAGGGCAAAAAAAAAAAAAAGGTAGGTGTCCACCACTATCACCTTATAGTGGGGACAGCTCTAATGTCCCAAGAGCAACCAATAGAGAACAGTTAAACTAAACATTACAACCATAACCCAGGGGTTGGTATTCTCCATGTTGTCTTTGTACACATTACTTAGGAGATCAGATGAAAAAGTAATGTAACTATGCATGATAGGTAATCATGTTGCTGCTTTACAAGAGGTTTTGACAAATCCCTTCCGAGACCAAACCACAGCTCACTTAAGTCACCCAGAAAAAGGAAAGATACTAGCTTGTGCGTTCTTCTACAGGAGAAAAATTTTACCCCACTATCTGATCCCCCTACAAAGAACGGGGAGTACGCATCTCTGCATTGTCTAAAGTCAGCAAGTAACAAGCTACAAGTTGGACTCAAAAGGGATTTTACCACATGGCAAAACCTAATTTTCCACAGAGCATTATAAATTAAAGGGGTTTTGTCACGATCTAATGTTGACGTGGGATCCTCCAAAATGGGTAATCACTTTTCTAAATACAGGGTTTTCAAAAAAGTGAATCCTGGAGACTACAGCCTGACAAAATCCCGGTTTCCTACAGTTTACATTACACAGGGCCACAGTTCTGATCTGGCTGCGCTTGCCTTGTTGCTTTATCTGATGGGAGGGGAAAATGAACCCGCTTTGAAAAGGGTGGGAGAAAGATTTTTTGTCTTTTTGTATAGAGAATCCCTGTTGTAAGAATTACTAGTAAACAGTGACGCTCCCTGGTCTGTCACCCCTCTCCATCTCCCCCCTTTTTGAAGGAATGAAAGACACTGGCTCTGGCCACCTTTTCTCCTGAGCAGATAAGAGGGAGAAAAAAAAGCTTGGCACAATAAGTTCTTCCCTGTGGATTGCAAAACAATGTTTGCTCAACTACAGAGACTATTCGGGAAAGTGCAGGGAGGGGGAGTGAGACTACAAAAGCCCTTTTTAAGCCTCAAAAGGGGAGTATCGCCTGTTTGGTAAGGGAAACCCCTTTTTGCAAAACCCCTTTAAATTAAATCTAAATGGCTGCTTATGCCACATCTGCCCCAATGCGTTTAGATTCTGCTATCAGGTAAATAAAAAGCCTATTGAGAATTTTCCATGTAGTGTAGCCGTCAGACTTTCACTAATAGTTAAGCATGTGCACCGTTCCCTTAAAGGGGATGTATCGCTTCCTTAGTTCGGCTGATTCACGCTGCTCTCAGCTACTCAACTCTGGAAATCAGGGGGTTTTTTTCCCCTCCCGCTGGGTGACACCCCCCTTCACTAGCATGCTGGCTACCGAGACTCCCCCACCCCTCCATCTCAGAGTCCACATGTCACTTGTCTTTCCATCAGTCTTATTTTGTAAGAGCTGTAACATACCACAGGCTGCATTCAATCTAGACTGAGCAACTGAAAACTAACCCCTCAAAAGCTGGAGATGCTCTATGAACGGCACAGATCTCCTCTATGCAGGAGAGTTAGGCACGGACAAAACTTTATTTTTTCCCTATTATAAATCTGCTGCAGCTGTTTCTGCTGGGTGTGGAGAGAGAAAATGCTAAAGGCCCCTCTGATCAGGAGGGGTCGACACAAATTGTGCATTTCCTGATTGTGTAAACCCTTCAGTGTAATTCTGTTTCTTCCTGCCTGTATCAATGAAAATTTTGACGGTCCCTTACTCTGAGTGACAGACACAGCTCCGTGAATTCGGGCGGGGGGCTGTACAGAATGTAAATGAGCTCTCAGCTAGTGAAATGCAAGGAGGAGGATCCGGAGGGTTCCAAACCAGGATGGATTCAGTGTAAACAAAAACACAAGATAAGGAATTTCAAACCAAAACCTTTGCTAATGACATCCAATTGCAAAGTTGCTTGTTTTCACTGTCCCCTTATTCTGAAGACCATTTAATGAAATGATAAAACCCCTTTAAAACATGGGCACTTACGGTCTTAGCAAGTTGGCAGGCTTTTTCTGGACTATTGAGAATCTCATAATAGAACACAGAGAAGTTAAGGGCCAGACCCAGTCTGATAGGATGTGTTGGTTGCATTTCCTTTTTGCTGATTTCAAAAGCTTCTTGGTATGCTTGTTGCGAGTCTTGTATTGTACCTGTTGCACAAAAATACAGGACAGCTTTTAGACGCAAGCTCAAGATCACCACTACCAGATAGAGATGCATTTAGGAGTTAAATGTATGTAGTGATCACTATGATGACCTACCATAGCCCACAAGTGTCACACTCCAGGAGAAGAAGTTTATAGGCAAAGGCTGGCACAGACATGCTGCACATTTACTCCCACTATTCACTAAAATTCCACGCTTGCAAGTGCGCCATTTCAACGAAGAAACAATGTTTATTGCTGGAGAGAGATTTCTGCCTCCTATACTTTCGTATTTGACGGTGCATAAATCCCTCAAAGAATTGACATGTCAACTCTATGCAGATATGGACAGTATGTGCCTGAAAAACACTGAAGTCAGCTGATTTTACATGGCGGCCTATGGGAAAGGGTTCAAAGGCTTTTGAACGCTTATTTAGGTGAATATTGGGCACAAAATATGTCCCAAAATAAGTGTAAATAAAGTCATGCGATTATACCCATAGTGTAATTTACTTACATGTAGCAGATTTTTCTGCAAAAAAAGGTTCCATAGAATTGGGGTTGTTTCTCCTACCCTCACTTCTATAAACTGGGCAGTAGTGAGAGCTGGATCTGCTCTTCACCTACGGGTGCTCCCCCCAACACACAGGAGATGCTCATACTCTACAGTGAATGCATTGAGCACAAGACACTGCTGTGTGTCAGGACAAGAACCCAGAAGTGAGGAGGAGCAGATGCCCAGGGAGCTCCAAAGCTGCAGTATGGGAATGGGAGACATGTAGAATTTTATTTATTTCTCCTCCATTTTCCCCCACCTTGTTCTCACCATGTCGTTTCACAGAGCCTGCTCTTTACAGCCAGCTTCAGGCTCAAACTTTGTTCAGGCTGTGGGCGGTTCTGCAACAGGCACAACAGCTCTGCTAGTTCTAGCTGATGTTAGAGGGACATTGGCGATGGGGTGGTCTAAACAGCAGGGCAGGAGGCAAGAGCTCTAAAGTGTTAAAGCTTATAAGGGTATGTTCACACGATGTATTGCGGCGCGTACAGTATGCGCCACAATACATAGTGTGTCTCGGGAGCTCACGCTGATCAGCACGTATTCCCGAGGCGCGTGCGTATTCACCGCGAATAATTGACATGTCACTTATCTCCCCGTGAGTAAAATACGATCGTATTGTATGAGCAGGGAGAGGAGGCGTAATCCATAGTTCTCTATGATAACTATGGATTACCGTAATTTCAACGCGCATGTCACCCGTATTAGAGTGCAAATAAGTGGTGAAATGCGTGCCGAAATTACCTCGTGTGAACATACTCTAACAGATAAGCAAGCTCCTGTGCTGCTTTTAAGACAACAGTGAATGCCATCACCATCCCTGGTGGACACCTGTTGGTAACCTAGGAAAGCCTTTGCCTACAAGTAGGATATAAATACTGTTCTAGCTTTAATGAATCAAAATTAGCACAGCGATATATTTAATTTATTTACCTTTGCCTACAGCCAAATCAGTGAAATGGTACTACCCCTTCAATAAATCTTTTTAAAAAAATAGACAACCCCCTTAAATCAGGCTATAGGGATTTCAGACGGCCATTTTCTGAATGATTGTTTATAGGTTGTCTGAAAACTTCACTTAGAAGAATTAAAACTAGAAGTTACCAATTTGGCTGTAACCTGGTCTAAGTACCAATTAATGAAATGCAAATCTGTTCAACATGGACTACAGCATCCTACATACAAAGAAAGTCAAAAGGAGATCTGAGGAGTTAGCATCTTTCAGGCAAATTGGTGTCACAGATGGTCGCGAAAAAAAAAAATTGGTTTCTAAAGCCACAAAACCTCTTGTGTAGAGGAAGCTTTACAGAGTGACTCAAGGAACATCTCAGGCACCAAAATACGCAACTTATTTCTAGCTTATATGGCACCACTGACGTTGTGGAGCTTCAAAGCGCAAGCCTGGTTCTTCTAAGGATGCAGGTACATGAACTGGTGTCCTCAATGAAACATAGTAAGCATATATAGTCCAGACACTCACGGGTTCTATCGTCTCCACAGGCCACCTCTGCCAGGTATCGGTAGTAGTCTCCCTTCATCTTCAAGTAGAAGACCTTGCTCTCTGGCTGGGTGGATTTGGTGATTAGGAATTTATCAAGCATGGTCTAGAAGAGAAAGAGCAAAATATCAGCAGGGTCTAGACAGGAAGAGCAAAATAGAAGCTGGAATGAAGTAAAAGCACACGTGACGTTCAACCTTGCCCCTAACAAACGTGTGGGCCTCACATTTTATATGGTGCACCAGGAGCTTCTGCCATATGAATTTCATGTCAATCCACTAGAAAGAAATGTATCCACAAGAAACCTTGTGTGGCTATAGTTAGAACGTAACCTGCAGGAACATAGACAGGGCTGCCATGCTCCATTCTGTAGTAGGGGATGCAATTCTGAATTAGTGCTGCAGTCCCAGCTTCTGCCACTGTAATGGGGGACTCCGCAATCTCACCTATTCTGCAGATTACTGCTTGTAATACTGACACCAAGGCCAAGTTTACATCTGTGCGGTACAATGAGCTTAAAGGTTAAATACCTTGACAAAAAGCACCGATTATGGAGAGAGAGAAAAATAACTGTACAGTTAAGATGCATTACTATAACCAGCAGCTCCTAAAAGGATACGTACGTGGTGAGATAGCTTGGTGGCCATTACAGCCTGCATATCCTTTGTTGCGATCATGGGTTCAAGGCCCATTGATCAGAGTTGCAAAATGGGAGGGTTATCAGCTTTTAAGCCAATGGTGTCCGCATTTCTCAAGCTGCAGTGTCTGAACTTGTGCTGCAAGTGTACCAGGAGCAAACAAACTGCACCATTGTTGATAAGCAACATGGAAACTGCAAAGCACCACATGCCATTGATGCGAGAGGTGTACAAGGATGCACCAAACTACAGTGGAGTAGCACACTGCCAATCTGAATCAGAGGGCTACCAGACAAGCATCTTAGGCTATGTTCACATGGCTTATTTTGGGACGCATTTCGCCATGTATGGAGTGTACTGCGCTCTAATACAGGCGAAATGTGCCCCAGTCAATACGGCAATCCACAGTTCTCATAGAACTATGGATGCCTCCTCTTCCTGCTCACACAATACGGCGAGATAAGTGACATATCATTTATTCACGGCACTTACGCACCGTGAATAATGACAGTCTATGGGCCGGTGGGCTGCTGGCACCCCCGCATCATGGGATTAGGCGCCGATCAGCACAAGCTCCAGAACACCCGGTGTAATTGCGGGGCGTACTGTACGCCCTGCAATTAGGCCATGTTCACACAGCTAACAGTGCAGCGAACCCTACTCCAAGGCAGATCGATTGTTACTGCGCCTCTGCAGAAAAGGCTTCAGTTTTCATAGCTGCATCAGAATTGGACCGATGCCCATTGGCAAAGTGTCATCTTCTCTGAAGAGTCAAGTTTTCTGCTTTATCAAATTTATGGGCGCTAGTGTCAGGAGAGACAGACATCCTGCAACCATTGCTGGAAGAACAAGCTGGTGGTGATCGCATTAGACTATCTACACAGCACAGAAATACCATTGGATTGTCCGTGGTTTCAGTATTTTGAAAAACAGCCGATAATCAAACCGTACCCAGCGCCGATTAAAAACCCCTGCGGTCGACACTCCGCCGATACCCTCCGCTGCATAGCCACCAGTGGGGAAAAAAAACAAAAAAAAACAAACACGTTCTGTACTCCATGCAGCACCGGTTTTTAAGCAGCACGTTAAATCCGGCAAAATATGCAACATGTTGTATATTTTGCCAGAGTTTTGCAGTTTGCTGTACAACTGCACGGGCCAATGGCTAAAACTAAGCCTGCCGTCCCGCATAGGACACAATGCTGTCGGCTTCCCAAGGTTTTTTGTCCTATGCTGTATGGCCCTAGCCTTATGGTTTTGGAAATGTTTTCCTAGTATTCTCTGGGTCACTCACCCACGTGGAAGGCACTACCCACCCCTTTGGGCATGACTCCATCCTTGCAGATCAGGTACACCCTTACATATCGACTGCCTTCTCTGTAGCGTATGGGATCTTCCAGCAAGACAATGTGACACGACACTGCTAGAAACATCCAGCACTGGTTGGAAAAGCATGATCAAGACGTCCAATGCTACCCTGGCCCCTTATCAGGCTTGAACCCAAATGAGCATCTGAGACCACCTTGATTGTTGTGTTCCCTCTATGGACAGCTGTGGGATGCAGGTGGCTCCAGATATCTGACAACCTACCAAGACCTTACAGAGGCACTCCACGCCCATACAGCTGCTGTGTGCTGCATACAGCAGTGCCCAAGAAAATTAGCTACTGCTCATAATAATGTGACTTGACTTTGTAGAATATACATTACATGTGCTATAGTTAACAGCAGGGGTCAATGCGTTTGCCAACATCCTTTGCAGTTGCACAGAACTGGAGCTTCCTTTTTTAAGCCCGTTAGCTGATTTTTGAAGACTCTAGAATAATTTAGGAAGCAACTGAACCCATCTTTTCCAGTGTCATGAACCCGAGCAACCACTAGTTGTAATGAAGTCACCAGATCCAGTCTCACAAGACTTGAGGCAGAGGCTTGATGTGACCTGCTTATATCTAGGTTGTCAGATCCCCACCTGAAGTGTCCTGACCCACTTCTCTCTAGCAGACCTTGTATACTACATACAGTAGTTTCCTTTAAAATGGTGTGGGAGCAAGGAAGAAATTAAGTTATATTTGCTCCAGTAGGATAGGTCAGTTAAAGGGGTATTCCAGCATTTGGACCCCCCCCCCCCCCCCAAAAAACCACAAGCTTGAACGGAAGCTGTAGGGTCACTAGAGCAGCAATAAAACTAATCCTCCAGCCATAATGGGTATAATTGATCTATTGTCACTGCTGCCCCATCTGTGCTCCTCCTCAGCACAGCAACTATGGGCTTGGCTTTAGTAGAAGCTAATGTGTATAGCAGACTACAGTTCCCATCATGCATTGCCAACATTTCCCGCTATTCTCTTCCCCCGGCTGCTGAAGAGTCTCCACCCTCTTGTGCATCTCATATTGTGCTCCCTCACATTAGTTCCATCCCCTGCTGCTTCACAGATATAATCACTCACCTTCCCAGTGCTGAACTGATCAGGTCTGACCTGAAACTGAACTACAGGTCGTATCCCTTGGAAACCAGCTATTGACATCCGATTCTGAGCCAGTGATTATGCAGGAAACTACTGAAAGGTTTTAGTTGACATTAAAGGGAACCTGTCACAGATTATGCCCCTCTTGCTGAGGGCAGCACAAGCTAGTGTCAGACCTGCTGTTTCAGGTGCTGTGTCCCTTATTCTGTAAGATGCTGCAGTTTGTGTATTAAATGCTCAAATCTGCAGTTTTCAGCCAGAAGAGTCATTCAAAGAGTCAGTTTTTTTCATGCCCCACCCACCTCAACTGAAACTTACTTTGAATAGCTAGAAACATGTTAATAACTGTCAGGTGGGCGGAGCCAACACCTGCTCATGAATAAGATTTGAGGGGTAAATGCTCTAAAACTGCTGCATCTTACAGAATAAGGGACACAGCGCTGGGAACAGCAGGTCTGACACTAGCTTGTGCTATCCTCAGCAAAGGGGGGTATAACCTATGTGACAGGTTCTCTTTAAAGATTAACATAGTACCACATTTTCAAACCGTTTCATGTTATCAGAATACCCCTTTAATGATTGCCCTCCAGGACTCCCAATGACCTTGAGAAATCAGGGGCTGCAGCACTGAATTAGCACCATATTTCCCTGCCATCCACTATGCTGTGAAGTTAACTGTAGTGAGGCCCCATTCACTTAACCAGTTCCTTACAGGGCTGTTCACCCCCCCCTCTTCCTGGCTGGGTAAGTAGAAGAGGGTTTAAACTGTACTTACGACAAGTCTGATCTAGCCAGAAAAGACCCAGCAGCATGTAACTGCCAAGCCCTGGAAATGATATGTCCAGAGTCAGGGCGCTGTATATACAGCGCCCTGGAAGACCACGACAGAAATGAGCCGGCCCAGTCTTCAGTGGAGAGCCGCCTTCACTTCTGCAGCATTGGTGTACAGCTGTACAGAGGTGTAAAGACACTGCCAAGACTTGTAGCCAGGCGGTCAGCAAGCAGATAAACGGAGCTGCACGTCCCTGCACAAGAGTGGGGGAGCGCCACTGTGCAGGGGACCAGTGAAGGGGCCACAGCTCGGAAGCACTCAAGAGGATGGACTCCCCATCATAAAGTGATCGTTAAGCCGAGCCCGGCACGCAGGGTTGCTTGTACAACAGATCCCAACTAGAAGTCTTAAACACTGAGACACATTCACTATGGCTCTAGCGCCATGATTCTGGTACATTTGCCTCAAGACCATTATGGGGCCTAAAAGCGATCTAATGAAAGAGGCAAGGCTTTGCACAGAGGGCATGGCTTAAAGGGATTTTCTCACTACAAAAAATTGGTTTTTTCAACGTGTTAGGCCGCACTTACACGGCACAGACTAAACACCGATTGGGAAATCCCGACCACTATGTCCACGCAGGGAGACTGCTAGTTGCAGTTTGTGGATTCCAGCCCCCCCCCCTCCCCTTACACATTCCGCCCGAAAACTGGGCGGAAGAATGAACATGCTCTAAGTTTTTCAGACTGCTGGTGGTGCAAAAACCAGTCTGCCGGTAAAACCGTGTAGCGGGGACTGTTGCACTGATTTTCCATTAAAGTCCATGTAAAACGTTGACCGTGTTTACAGACAGCTTTCATATCTGAAAACGGATGGAAAATCTGTGCCATGGGGACATGCCTTAAAGGAGTTGTCTCCCCACAGGGTTTCAAAGAATGCATGAAAGAAATTCTCTGTCACTTCCTGGTTCAGACTAATTTGCATAAGCTCCATGCTTGTACAGCATAAGCTCCGTGCTTTCAGATGCTAATTAGATTAGCTTCTCAAACTACTCCAAGGACTTCTTATCTGATCCCCAAAACAAAAGCCCTAATTACAGAGCTGTTTACTTGAGTAAATCAAGCTTTTTACTGTCTGCAGCACAGGACACTGACTGACACTGCTGACCTGTGTGATGACTCACTCTGTTATCTCATTGAACAAACAGCGGGGAGATTTGTTTAACAGGTCGGTTACTGAGGGAACTGAAATAGCCATGGAGGTAATAAATTCACTTGTATCTCTTTAGGGAAAACAGAGGAACAATGCAATATATTTGGAAAATGTCTTTATTTTGTGTTCCCTACAATTTGAAAGCTATTCTTTGTAGCGAGACAACCCCTTTAAGGGCAGGCGATTTTTCAACCTACATTAGTCTTGAGATAAGAGACTGTATCTGCTCTGAGTGCACACCGGTTTCTCTGGTTACGTCCACATCTCTGATTAACCCAACAAGATTAGCTTTTGTTCACAGATGAGCAATTGTTTTCACTCCTCACAGAACATGAAGCTTTGTTTAGTGAAGATTAAATCTCCTGCACTTACATCTTTGTATGCTCAGCTAGTTACAGAGAAGCTAAATATGCTCATCCCTGCTACAGAACCACCTATAACCTGACAAGACTGAAAGAAAAGCTGGCTGCGACTTGAGTGCATGGGGAGAAAACCCTTTTAAATGGTCATCCTTGTGTGATTGACACAAACCAACTAATCAATGCTCTAAGAAAGTGGACAACAATGTCTAAAAGTGCCCGATCATCCAGCATAACCACTGTGATAAATCTGGTACATTTTTTTTTTTACATATGGTATGTGCCACACAAATTTTGTTTGTTGCTTTACATCTTAGCATAATTTTCCCCAAAAGCCACAACAATTCTGTACAGTTTGGTGCAGATTAGTTGCTGCAGAAGTGTTGTGGATTTCCGGCTGAGGACAATCTGCAGCATTTCCATCCTGTATGCAGGGTCCAGGCTCACTGCTCCACTATGTATACGCCTCTAGGCCACACAGCTGTACGCTGCAGGTTATCCACACATCAGTAATGGTTATGGCCAATTGTTAAAATCCATGTGTACTATAACCAGATGCACAAGACATGTCTCAAGAGCTCTGCAGCACCGGATCACTTGCACTCCGACACTGCTGGTAAATGGCAGCTAATGCTTTAAATAAATACCCTCTTGTTTCTTAGCATGTCAGAGGATGCGGTAACCCGATCTCTATTGTGGCAGCATGTCACTGATGCTTTGCATGGCTTTATGTACACTGCAAAAGGGACAACCAAAACCCGATTTCCATAACCTTCCCTCATTGTGTGATCTATGATGGGAGAACTGCTGCTCCTTATGTGACGAGAGGCAGGAAAGCGCCCTCCCTATGCGGCTTATAAGGAAAGATTAGGACAATCCCTTACTACGCAGTGAGCAGATTGCGGCGTCCCCGCCATCTATCGTGGGCAGGATCTGGCAACCGTCTATAGGGGTCCGGTCCACACGTTTAATGATAATAGTGGGGGCCCCTCTGCAATGTATAAGAAGCTAATCACAGGTAAGGGGTTCTGGCCCCGTAGTTAAGTGTATGAAGCAGCAGGGCGCACCTGTGACCATCACTATATACAAGCCCCTCCTCCCTGTGGGTGTGTAGTAAGGAGGGAAAGCCCTACTCTAGTGATTAGTAGGGCCCTACAGATAGAGGTTATAAGCGTTTTCCATACACTACATATGGATGAAGCAATTTCTCTCCACCAGCAAATTTGTACCATCATGGGCGACCACATACGGCTACCAAAGTGCGGGACCCCAGCCTTCCTGGAAGGTTTTATAGAGGTCTTGCCATCTTGTACAGTATGTATTTAATAGAAACAGGCAGGAGCGATTGCTCTTTAAAGGGAACCTGTCACAGATTATGCCCCCCTTGCTGAGGACAGCACAAGCTAGTGTCAGACCTGCTGTTCCCAGCATTGTGTCCCTTATTCTGTAAGATGCAGCAGTTTTAGAGCATTTACCCCTCAAATCTGATTTATGAGCAGGTGTTAGCCCCGCCCACCAAAGGCTAGCTCCACCCACTGACAGTTATTCACCTGTTTCTACCTATTCAGAGTAATAGGGTTATCAGTTTTGGTGGGCGGGGTATGAAAAAACTGACTCCATTATTCTTTTCTGGCTGAAAACTGCAGATTTGAGCATTAAATGCTCTAAAACTACAGCATCTTACAGAATAAGGGACACAGCGCTGGAAACAGCAGGTCTGACACTAGCTTGTGCTGTCCTCAGCAAGGGAGGCATACACTATGTGACAGGTTCCCTTTAAAGGCGTTCTCTTATAATAAATTGATAAAAGTAGCTTTTGCCATTAAATGAAACAGCTATGGGCAGACAGGTCATGACAAAGCACACACGGCTTGGATGCAGATTCTGCAGCCAGAATCCAATCAGACTACACTGATTTACATTATACCCCATGTATAATCAGCATCGCTGTCCAGACAACACTGATTATACCCAAGTATTATCAGCACGTAATGTCCGCGCCTACACAGGATTGACATGTTGATTGTTTGAAGTGTTTTATACGCCAATAATAAAGTATAGAAGGTAGAAATTTGCCTTGGGCAGTCTGGGTTGTTCATTCGCTGAAATTCTGCAATGGCAAGTGCAGTCATGTGAACCTCCTCTAAAAGGTGCACCCACACTAGTCCAACCATAGAATCTAGGGGGTGCACTTTCTACATACTGACTGGCTTTACAACTGCTGTGAGATGTGGTTATATTCTAGGAGTGGAAACCTTGGGGTGTAAACCATCCTGATAAAGGTGACTTCTCATTGCAGATTTGTTGAGGAGATCTCGGTAGCAGAAGTCACCCCACATGTAGACATGCAGGTTTCTGCAGCAGGTCAGTTGCATTGACCCTCCTTCCATCAGTAGTCAGCGTGATATCCAGACCATTATAACAGTGCGCCACAGCTGCGACTCCTACCGAACAATAGAAATCAATAGGGAAAAAAAAATAAAATCAATGTTCTATCCATGCAGTGTAGACAGGATGGGCCCGGCAGGGTGGAGAGGCTTTGTGCATCCACATCTGCTGATGGATGGGGCACCCCACCATTGAGGAGATAAGTGGTTACAGCTGGCTATTTGCTTGGAAGAGGCATAAATGCATTTTTCACACAGAAGATCCTATTGAACAGCAGTCATTAGAAGACAGACTATGGCAGTCAGCATAGGCTTCCCTGCGAACACTGTAGCATCTATTCACACTGAACATGTTCCATCAGAGATTAGGGATGGGAGAATTTCCTGCAGATAACCGCTGGGGATGCAAAACTAAGAATGCGTAATATCTCACATAAGAATCTGTATTACACAGGTTGCTGCCAAAAGAGGCTGCGATTGTGGATTCATTCAAGAACGGCTTGGATTCCCTTAAATTACAGGTGATGGGACTAGATTCTGGAGATTGGATGTTGATCCAGGGATTTATGGCGATTGCCAGATTTAGTCAGAAAGGAATTTTTGGGATTGCATGGAGCAGTTCACATCGGCCTCACAGGGGGTTTTTGCCTTCCTCCGAATTAAAGGGGTTTTGCCACGATGTAATGTTGACGTGGGAGCCTCCAAAATGGATATTTAATCACTTTTCTAAATATATATGCGATTACAAAAAGTGCAGTCTGAGAGAGCTACAGGCTGCCTTACCTGCCCTTAGTTACTTCAAAGCTTCTATTAGATACGACCTGACAAGAACTGCTGGCCGGGCTTGCGCAGAGAACTCTTATCTGATGAGAGGGAGCTGAAGAAGCCTTCAAGGCACCAGGTAGAAATATGTTGTCTTTTGTATACAGAATCCACTAGTTGTAGTTTGATTATTTGAGTGAATATTTCACACGATCCCTTATGCAGCTCTGTGCTCTGGCTGTCTCTCTCTCTCAGCTCAGCGTGGCTTGTTTACATTTGCTTCTTAGCAGATAAGGCACGTCCTGGCAAAACCCCTTTAACACAGGACTCAAAAGCCCAGTATCCTTTTCCAACCTTCTCTACTGTTACCAAGTATACACAGACTTGAGAAACAATACTCAGTAGCTTAAAGGGAACCTGTCACAGTTTATGCCCCCCTGGCTGAGGACAGCACAAGCTAGTGACAGACCTGCTGTTTCCAGCGCTGTGTCCCGTATTCAGTAAGATGCTGTAGTTTTAGAGAATTTACCCCTCAAATCTTATTCATGAGCAGGTGTTAGCCCCGCCCACCAAATGCTAGCTCCGCCCACTGACAGTTATTCACATGTTTCTACCTATTCAAAGTAATAGCTTTATCAGTTGAAGTGGGCGGGGCTAGCCTCAGGTGGGCGGGGTTTGAAAAATAACCAACTCTTCTGGCTGAAAACTGCAGATTTGAGCATTAAATGCTCTAAAACTCCAGCATCTTACAGAATAAGGGACACAGCGCTGGAAACAGCAGGTCTGTCACTAGTCTGTGCTGTCCTCAGCAAGGGGTGGTGGACCATCACCTATGTGACAGGTTCTCTTTGAGGCCATGTTCACATGGTGTGTTGACTCCGCGTTACGATATATTTTTAGATACGTTTCAAACTCTAAACGAACGTAAACACATCCAACGATGTGCAGTATGATTTACATTGCTTTCAATATAAAACACGCATCAGCGTTCAGACGAGTGATCGCAAACGTTTTTTCACATGTGTCTGATGCGTCTTTTGGATCCGTTCAAAGAATTGACATGTCCATTCTTGATTCGTTTCATGCAGCAGGAGCCCTATTTAAAACTATAGGGTGCATGTCTGCTGCAGCCAAATACACACTTGCGTGTAGGATGCGATTTACACAGAGCTTTTGAATGTTTTTTTGGATCCAACACGCTGTGTGAAAATACCCAAAAACCTCATAATGTTTTAAAACAACAAAAATTCCCCAAACAACCCTTAAAGCCTTTTTAAAAGAGCTCCATTCAACTCAACATTTGAGACACCATCAACCTGTTGGTTTAGTGCACGTGCAGCTTGTTCTGTACATTTGTATCCTGGTAGCCTTCACCCAATCTGATGCCCTCCAATGCATACTAAGGGCCAGTTACATGGCGTTATGCTCAAGTACCATGAAAAAAAAACAAAAAAAATCCCTAAGGCTATGTTCACACGGCTTAATTGCAGGGCGTAATTCCGCTGGGTGGGCGGGGGCCCGCCCTCGCCAGCCATAGACTTTACCAGGGGTAAATTTCACTGTCACCATCTCCCCCGCGGCGGATCAAGCCAGGAAGGGACGTAACCATAGTTTTCTATGAACCTGTGGATTACCGTAAGACTGGAACATATTTCGCTGTAATTTGCGCAGTACGGGAGTAATTACGGACTGAAATAGTCCAATTTTAAAACCGTGTGAACAAGCCTTAGGAACAGGCCCTATAATTTTAACAGGGCAAACTCCATCCTATTTAGGCTACATTTGGCATTTCCCCGGCTTAAAATTTTTTTGTCCAAAGCAAATCATGGACCACACTTCTATGTTCCACACAGTAGGTTTTGCAACTAGAGGAAATGTATGGATGGGTTTGCTCTATTAACAGCTATGGACCTGATCTGGCCATCCGTTGGGTACCTCTTTCCTCTTCACACTACCCTAATACCATCAAAAGGTGGCATAACGCAGTGTGAATGGCCCCTAATGTATTCATGAAGCAGAGTATATTTTATATACAAACAGCAAAAGGATATTGGTTTAAACACAAAACAGGGTTTAACCAAAGGGCAAAAATTGGGGGGGACCATTTTAATCTTTTTTTTCACCCTTAGCATATGTTCCTATAGTAAATGCACACATAGTAAGAGCTGCACCACAAAAACCAAGTCAATTTTGTTTTTGTCCTCAAGCAAACAGTTCTGTACAAATGAAGGTTTGGATACATTACTGGTCCTAGAAGTACACCCCATCCCGATAGACAAGAGCTACTGCAATCTACAGAGTCATAGGTGGGTTGGGAGCATCCTCCAGTAAATTATTAAATCTGCATGTCCCCCTCGTGCCACTAAAGAGCCTCTGACCGGTCAAGGCATGGACTCCATAAGACCTTTGAGGGGTTCTTCTAGTATCTGGCACCTTTGCTGCTAAATGCCTTGTGCCATATTGCAGTTGTGAGGCGAGGCCTCCATACATCTGGAGATTTTGGAGACCAAATCAACACCACACACACCATCCTACGCCTCAGGTCCTTTTTTTTTTTCTTTTGAACGGTCAAAGGGGGCATCAAATTGCTGAAAGAGGCCACTTCCATTAGGGGATATGACTGTCATGAAGGAGGCACAATGGTTACGTAGGCGATACATGTCACAGTAACATTGCCCAGATGATCACACCACCCCTGCTCGTCTCCTTCCCATAGTACACCCTGCCATCATCTCTTCTCCAGGTAAGGGACACATGCACCCGGTCCCCTCCCCCCCTCCCTCCGCCTGATGCTTGTGTGCACATTGTAAAAGCTTTTGGAGGTGGACAGTGGTCAGCAGGTCACTAACTGGTCTGCAGCTTAGGAAGCAGCTTTCTGTCATAGCCAGCATTAGCAGCACTTCTGCTATGGTAGACCTGTCATGGCATTGGGCTAGACTTCACTCCCCCAATGAGCCTGCTCTCCCCTTCTTTCTGCTCTGTCCCATCGGGGAGCAGGGAGCGACATCACCACAGGTCGGAGCAGCTTGAGAACAGTGGTATCTCTAAGGCCACATTCATACGGCATGTTGCGGTGTGAACAGTCATGGCCAAAAGTTTTGAGAAGGGACAAAAAATATTCTATTTTCACTATCTGTTGCCTCTGGTTTTTACGTTTGTTGTCAGATGTTTTATCACATACAGAAATACAAGTGCAATCATATTATGTTTAACAAAAGCTTTTATTGACAGTTAGAATGAGTTAATCAGCAAGTCAATATTTGCAGTGTTGACCCTTCTTTCAGGCCTCTGCAATTCTCCCTGGCATGCCCCTCAATCAACTTCTGGACCAAATCCTGACTGATAGCAGTCCATTCTTGCACAATCAATGCTTGCTTTTTGTCACAAATTTTTTGGTTTTTGTTTGTTCCCCGTCTCTTGATGATTGACCACAAGTTCTCAATAGGATTTAAGATCTGGGGAGTTTCCAGGCCCTGGACCCAAAATCTCATGTTTTGTTCCTGAGCCATTTAGTTACCACCTTTGCTTTATGGCAAGGTGCTCCATCATGCTGGAAAAGGCATTGTTGATCACAAACTGCTCTTGGACGTTGGGAGATGTTGCTCTTGGAGGATATTCTGGTACCATTCTTTATTCATGGATGTGTTTTTAGGCAAGACTGTTAGAGAGCCGATTCCCTTGGCTGAGAAGCAACCCCACACATGAATGGTTTCTGGATGCTTTACAGTTGGCATGAGACAAGACTGGTGGTATCGCTCACCTTGTCTTCTCCGAACAAGCTGTTTTCCAGATGTTCCAAACATTCGGAAAGGGGATTCATCAGAGAAAATGACTTTACCCCAGTCCTCAGCAGTCCACTCCCTGTACCTTTGGCAGAATATCAGTCTGTCTGATGTTTTTTCTGGAGAGAAGTGGCTTCTTTGCTGCCCTCCTTGACACCAGGCCTTGCTCCATGAGTCTCCGCCTCACAGTGCATGCAGATGCACTCACACCTGCCTGCTGCCATTCCTGAGCAAGCTCTGCACTGCTGGTAGCCCGATTCCCAAGCTGAAACACTTTTAAGAGACGGTCCTGGCGCTTGCTGGTCTTTCTTGGGCGCCCTGGAGCCTTTTTGGCAACAATGGAACCTCTCTCCTTGAATTCCTTGATGATGCGATAGATTGTTGACTGAGGTGCAATCTTTCTAGCTGCGATACTCTTCCCTGTTAGGCCAGTTTTGTGCAGTGCAATGATGACTGCACGTGTTTCTTTAGAGATACCATGGTTTAACAGAAGAGAAACAATGATGCCAAGCACCAGCCTCCTTTTAAAGTGTCCAGTCGTGTGATTCTTACTTAATCATGACTGATTGATCTCCAGCCCTGTCCTCATCAACACCCACACCTGTGTTAATGGAGCAATCACGGAAACGATGTTAGCTGGCCCTTTTAAGGCAGGCCTGCAATGAAGCTGAAATGTGCTTTGGGGGAAAAAGTTCATTTTCTAGGCAACTATTGACTGCAATTAATTGCTGTTAAGCTGATCACTCTTTATAACATTCTGGAGTAAATGCAAATTGCCATTATAAAACCTGATGCAGTGACTTTGTAAAAATTAACATTTGTATCATTCTCAAAACTTTTGGCCATGACTGTACACACCACAATATGCAGGGTGTTGTAGAAGTACATGCTGGCCAGCGAGTACTTCTAAAGCACCGACACCCGGCTCCCATTGACCCTCACTTACATGCCAGTAACAAATCCCTTCTTTTCCTCAATACATCGCACACTGTAGAAGATATCAGGAAATCATAGTTCTCAATAACAGCTAGGAATTACCGTATTTGCGGGGTGTAATTTGGGTGTATTACAGTGCAATTACACCCCACAAATACTCCAAAGGAGACTAGTTACTTGTTTACTTTAGAGTAGAGAGCTTCAGAGCTCATAGATCAGATCTCCCGCTCTCATGTCAGTGTAATTGGAAGAGCTGTGAATATGGAGTGGATATTCTGATCACTGCTATAGAACCACTCACAGCTTAAGCAGGAAGAAACATGGTGCATGGATCTAAAACTGATTGAGGCTCGAAATATCCCCTTTAACTAGATTGTTGAGAAAATGAATGCACTATTTTTGAATTCCCTTTAAAAAAAAGTTAGACTCCTTCGATAAAATGGTTAAAAACGGAAAAAGGTGCTGTGTGAAGCTTACATGGAAGCGGCCATCTTCCTGTGCAGACACGTTGTCTGCAGCGTGCCTGTGACTGCAGTGCTACAGACAGAAGGATTTATGCAGCTTCAATGATTATTGATCCAGCAAAGCTGGATGGCGCCGCTCCTGCACTGCTGACATAAGTGCAGGCCACACAATGCAGCAAAATCACTGCACCGAGCAGCACAGACACCTGTCCACACCTCTGCCAGCTCAGCAGCAATGCCTCCGGTGCAAAGCCAAGCAGTCTGAGCTCTGCTGCATCCACTCAATCCTGACAAATTAGGAAGCAGAAATCTATGCAATGCCTTAACGCTAATCTGTCACCTTATGCAGTCGTGTTAAAAGGGTTATTCCCAGATGTAGAGCATGCATTAAATGGTTGCTTAGGTCAGACTGCTACCCATCCTAATGAGGGCAGCCAATGGCTACTGCATTCAGATGGGGATTATTGGGACATTTATCATAATCATATTGCTTGTCTCTTTCTATATTTTTTAAAGCTCTCCATGTACATAACTTCCTGGTTTGTCTGACATCCCCCCCCACCTCTGTAAACTCTGCTAGCACGGCAGTGAGGATTGCTTGACTGTTCTCCTTCAGGGCCTGCAAGACGCAAGTGTTATCAGCAGGACCTGATAAGTGCAAAGAAAACTGCACCCCCACCCCCAATGCAGAATAAAATTACTGTATTTTTTTGAACGATAAGAAAGCCCCACCCACAATTTGGGAAAAATGGGGTACGTCCTATAGTCTGAATGTAGGCAGTGAATGATGCTGCGGGCTCAGGGCTGTGAGGAAGGGGTGTCTAAGCAATATCTGGGGAGGCAGGAGTCGGCAGCAGGGTTTAACCCCTTCACACATTTAGACGTTTCTGAACATCCAAATAGCGTGAAGGGTATACGGAGCAGGCTCATGCACTCAGCCCACTATACATGGCGGGCAATGGGTGTTCATTACAACAGCAGGTAATGGATCGCTGCTCTTAACACTTTAGATGCCACTGCCCTGGCTCTGAGATAACTGCAGGCATTCCTTCCCAGTGCTCTCCTCTGATCGGTAGTGGATGAGCTTCTCCATTGAGCCTGTACATAGAGTGCCGCACACAATTCCTCCTCTAGGCTTTTAGTTGAGATGAAACGTCTATAGGACATTTCATAACTTTCCAAAATTCTGAAAAAATATTATTCACATACTGCATTGGACTCCACCAAAAACGGACCGACTCCACCAAAAACGGACCGACTCCACATGGATATATGGTTCTGTGGGAATAGACCCAGTAGAACTCAGGTTTTAATTCATTTTAAGTCTCTGCTTTTTCTGGGTTAAGGAGTTTAGTGGGTGGTCTTAGACACTGACATCCATCTTTGTATACACACTGATGCAAGTTAGGTTCTCAGTCACTGATCAGACTGCTGCCCACTGGACTCCTTAACCCAGAATAAGCAGAGACTCAAAATGAATAAAACCAGAAAAAGTACTACTGGATCTTTACCCACAGAACCATATAGTAAGTTGCTCAGCTATTATGCTCTAGAATACATTACAGGCAGATCTGATAGAGTTTTCAATGTGACAGGTTCCCTATAAGTCCTGTTGGAAAGACTACTGCACAGTTTAGTCCTTGTAGCCCTCCTTATAAATATGCAGCGCTTGATATTTCTGCGCTTTCCATCTTCCACTTGAGACTTGTCTTGCAGTATTACAACAATCGAGTGCAGTAAGGTTGTATCCTCCATACCTGCTAGAGGCTCAGGTGTGTTCGCTTGTGGCTGTATATATATTAAAAAAAAGAACCGTCCTCATCTCTTAAAAGTACTGGCAAACGAGTCCCCCAGGTCTCAGTGTTGTCATGACCTGCACAACCACATTCCCAAAACTCTGTAGACAGTGGGAGCGGATATTGCCCTCGGCTTCCTGCAAATAGCTTCGATAATATCAATGTACATCAAAGGGGATCAGTCATTGAACAGATCTCATGCACAGAATTATTTTTTTATTTTTTTTTCCAAAGCAGGGGTAGACACCTGTCAGAAAGGGGTATTTGTCAAAATAGTTTCTGGAAAACTAAGAATTTTTGGCATCTTAATTTTTTTATTTCGGCAGCCATATGCAATTATTAACAATTACATACCAAATATTGCCGTTTACCAGCTGTGATAAAAACCTGACTTAACTGAGCTCATTACAAATAGCAGGCAATGACATGAGCACTATTGTTCTGACAGGACTAGATAAAGATTACTTCTTAGATTAATGGACCTTATTGAACTGGATTCCCATGATAGGAAAAGGGCTCTCTCCAATGCCCACGTAGAACAATCTACTGAAGGTTGGAAGACACAGCCATACAATGCCGCTCTGAGGAAGGAGGGGTTTGCCTCCAAAACGTCACTCATGGCCGGGCGGCTGCTTCACAAACAAGTTCCGTGGTGAATCAAGTTATGGATACTATGTAAAGCTTTCAGCGTTGCAGTTACAGAGATTGAACATCACAGGTTTTTACTCTGTTACATTTATAAGAAATGCTATTATGTCCTGAATTCTTTGGACTGTGTTAAGAATACAAAGAAAATCATACAGGACTGTTACTGTTTCTATTATGAATGTTCTAGCTAAAGATTACACTAGATCAACAGGGCATGTACAGGACAGGATAAGGGGTTGTCATTGTTCAGACTAGAAGACGCACCTCGGTTTCAAAGTAGGAAAAACAAAACCTAAGGCAAAAACTGCAGCTGAAGTGTAGTTTTTATTGGTACCATTTTGGGATACACGAGACTGATCACTGTTTATTTCAATTTGGGTTTTTTGGGGTGGGGGGGGCAGGAAATGATCAAATAAAACTTCAATTTTATAATTTGGAATTTCTATTCTACAGTGTTCAGCATATGGAATAAATTATGTAGTGTAATAGGTCATGCTTAAAGGGGTTTTGCCACGATCTCATTTCATGCCTCCTGCATCCAGCTCTTCAGCTCTGTGTGCTGAGAAGGAGGCGTGCGACTTGTTTAAATTGCATATCATGTGACCCAGCAGGATGATATCACCAGGTCTTTCCTCTCTGTAGTCAAAGCAAGATCTGTTTATGTAAAGCATTGTGAGTAGCTGAGGTAAAGCTTTTGCCTCCAGGCACAAGGGTCCTTGATTCAAATCCCTCCAGGAACCAAACCTGTGGATTTTTTCTCTCTTTATCAATGCACAGACCTCAATGGAGGTTTCTTTTTTATTTATTTGCACTGTTTGACTAATTACTAAGGAGTACAGAGGACGGGAGTAGAGTGACAGCACCTGGGGTTTGAACACCTAGTAGCTGCCTGAGCTTCTGGCACGATCAAAATCAGTCCCTGCAGAAGAGATGGTGGCACATGCATGGCTCTGGATTCAATAAGTTTTGGGCACAGCCAAGTGTGCTTAAACAGCTATTAAAATGAAAGGAGAAAGCTGTGCACAAAATGCCACACCTCTGTCCTGTGCAGCAAGAGCAAAGAGGGGGTGAAAGGTGGTCCATTTCTGGGACCAGTGTGAGTTCCAGAGGTGGAATCTGCACTAAGACATGTATGACATGCCGACACGACCCATAAGTGTCTGACCCCATGTCTATAGCCAAACCTAGAGGAGTCACTGCAGTACAAGTGAATCCTTGAGTTGTATGGAGTCTTGTAGACTAAAATGAATCAGCAGCACTTTAAAAAGCCAGTCTAGCTTCATGGAGTGCTGATGGGAATACCCCTTCAAGCCAGCTCAGACAGCCAACAGTCTCAAAATGGCAAGGCCGGCACCGACGTGTGCTCAGCTATATTTGGAACATCCATAAAAATGAATGGGAAAGATGGGCCCTGGAAAGCTATGGGCTGACCTGCAGTGCAGAAGAGTACTGATGGGTACACCCCTTCATGGTGCCCAAACCTAGCCCACGTTTTGGGGGTTTTTTCTGACTGCAAATTTTAGACCACAAAAAGATTTGAGGAAAACCTTAAAATTTTTTTTTTAAAAATAATGGTTACTGACACTTTTTTTCACCCATTTTTTTTTCTGATAGTTTTTTTTTTGGTTCTGTAAAATTATGGGGCCCCCCATTTTTTGGGCCCGGGGCTGTTTTTTAACAGCATTTAAAAAGAGCTTTCCCAGAGTTCCAGGGACAGGGGAGTTTTAAAAAAGGAGTAGACCCTTTTGGTCTTCAAATAGGAGGATTTTTTTAGACATGCCCGTAAACCTGGGAAGTAGTCAGTGTGCGGGGATGGGGAGCTGTGAAAATCCCTACTGTGTTTTAAAGTGGCCCTATGTTCCAAATCCCAACATTGGGGGTCACCTTTCAGTGCAATCCCCCTTTGTGCTGATGAGGAAAAACTAAAAAAGCTCAAACAGAACACTAAGGGCCCACTGTATGAAATCTTCTAAGTCTACAATTCCCCTGATGCCATAGCAACCAATCAGAGGCCCCCCATTTTTTTCCCGAGCCAATTTGGGAAAAAGGAAAGGGAACTGATTGGTTGCTATAGGCCACAAAACGAATTTTTAAACCAACCCTTTTTCATACATGTGGCCCTAAGTGTTACACTATTATAAGGCCTAGTGGTCAAAGTAAAAACTGCAGGATTCAGGTTTGTTTTTTTTTAAAAAATTGTGGCATTTAAAAAAAAAATTTTTTAAAGAGAACCTGTCCCCCTAGATTATGGGGCCCCCGCTGAGGGCAGCACAAGCTAGTAGGAACAAGCAGAAAGATTTCAGCTCACCGCTAACAGGATGGACTGCACGGACCCTCCAGGCAAGGAGGAAGAAAACGCAGCAGATGCCATGACGGGCCATGATGACTACCCCGAAATGAGTCACCATTCCTGGGGCTTGTTGTCTTTTTAAGGGTTTTTTGGGCCCAAAAAAAGTCTAATTTTTTTTATTCCCGGCCATTGGATTTTGGGGCAATTTTTCTTTCTGCAGCACAAGCTAGTGTCAACCTGCTGTTTCCAACCCCTGTCCTTTTCTGTAAGATGCTGCATTTTGAGTATTTAGTGCTGCTTTTTCCCCAGAAGTCATTAAAAACCCCACCCCCCCCGGGGGTAGCCCCGCCCAGCTCAAAAAACCTATTACTTTGAATAGGTAGAAATGTGAATTGTCATCTAGCTCCGCCCACTGACAGTTATTCACTTGTTTTTACTATTCAAAAAGAATGGTTTTATCAGGGGTGGATGGGGTAGCCTCGGGGGGCGGGGTTTTAAATAAATTTCTGGCAAAAAAATAATACTAAATGCTGCATCTTACAGAAAAGGGACACAGCGCTGGAAACAGCAGGTCTGACACTATGTGCTGTCCCAGAAGGGGGGGCAAAAATTTTGTGACGGGTTTTCCCCTTTAAGAAAAAACACAAAAGTTAGGATTTTTTTATATTATATATTCCCTTTAACAGGACATGCTAAACAACTCCACAACCAAATGGACCGTTTTACCACAAGATCATTCACTGACTTACACACTGTTCTCGTCCCAATATTTAGCAACGCCCCAGAAATTTACTCCAATCAGATGAAAATTAGAGCCAAATTACGCAACAGTCATAAAAGCCATCAGGTACATGAACATGACAGGAGCGCCACTAAGACTAGACAACTTCCTAGGTCCAAGTATTAGACCAAAGCAATTCTACACCTAAAAAAAAAAAAAACTCCACTAATCAACTTCGTAATGTCACATAGCTTACAACATTTGATCAGTAATAAGAAACTGGTAACCCAGAAGTGTTACACGACCAGTAGTCAAGGCACTTCACCAGATCCAATTTCATTAGCCAATGCATCCAGGAATTTGTTACTAGCGTCCAGCATTTTGAATTGTTTTCTACACCCAACAGGAGGATTTTTTCTCTGTGATGAGCAGAGAAGAGCCCTCCCCCCTCCCATTTGGGAACCAATTCTCCGGTTTTCGGGCGGGGAAAATGGTGCTTGCCAATGTTTTTGCCGCCGGAGGCAAAACACCGGGCGGGAAAACCCGTGCAGTGGGGGTTGCCCAGGTTTCCATAGGCACCTTGTCTCATTTTCGGACGTTTTTTCAGGTGGTCTGAAATACCGCAAACCGGCTGAAAAACCGTCCGAAAACCCGAGCAGTGGGGACATGGCCTTAGAGGACAGCTCCTGCCGACCTGTTCCTCTTAACTTCTGGATTCTTATCCCAACACGCATGCTCCATTGGAAGTGAATGGAGAGCAACCCTTTTTACGTGTTGGGGACGAGAATTAGAAGTGAAGGCAGAGATGGGCGAAAAAGGTAGGTATCAGTTTTTTTTTTCATTCCCTAGGTCCCGGTGTCATGTCATTTTGCAATGGACAACCCCCTTTAAGAAATACTATGACCACCAATATTTAAGTGTATCTATAACATACACCCAATTTTCCCTAAGCGGGGTGTGTTGGTTTTGAACAGCATTTCCGCTTTTTAAATTGGCTTTACCCCGCAGAAGAGGAGAAAGTAGGCCAAGCATGTGCAGTGCTCACTCCAACAG
Organism: Phyllomedusa bahiana; assembly: GCA_025379985.1. NCBI lineage: Eukaryota > Metazoa > Chordata > Amphibia > Anura > Hylidae > Phyllomedusa > Phyllomedusa bahiana. The sequence goes on from JAODAL010016913.1 coordinate 27,820, forward strand.
TATGTGAATTACAGAAGCAAAAAGGCACAGTGGGACCATGTTTGCCCAAAGATGGGGGTCTCACTTAGAGATCTGTGACACTTCCCATGGATGCATCTTAAGGCCATGTTCACACGGCTTAAAATAGGACATTTCAGTCCGTAATTACGCGCCGGAGTGCGCAAATTACGGCTGGAATACGTCCTAGTTGTTACGGTAATCCACAGTTCTCAGAGAACTATGGATTACATCTCCTCTTCCTGCTCGGCGAATCTGCCGCGGGGGGAGATAAGAGACATGTTAATTACTAGCGGCGTATATGCACCGCTGGTAATGAAAGTCTAAGGGCCGACGAGGTGCCGGCCCCCCGCTCCCACAGCGTAATTACGCCCTGCAGTTAAGCTGTGTGAACCTAGCCTAAGTGTTGATGGTTGAAACTCCTCACTGAGGTTTCAGATATCTGCAACATTTATTTAAAAAAAAAAAAAAACCTTCAACGGTATATAAGCCCATTACCACAGCTCAAGCTGAAATCCTCTCATTTCTTGGTTAACTACTAAACCATTTACAGTGTTGTGCATGTCAACAGTGGGAAGATGTGACATTCCCATCATGGTAAACTCTGCAAGTCACTAACTTACCAGCACAGTATCGCATATGGATTTAAGTTCAGTCTCCACTTTCTCCCTGTATTCCTTGACCATCTGCATCTTCTTGTCAGCGCCATCTGTCTTCTGCTCAATGCTGGAAATGACCCTCCATGATGACCTCCGTGCGCCAACCACGTTCTTATAAGCCACAGAAAGAAGGTTCCTCTCTTCGTTGGACAGCTCTAGCCCACATTCTGTCACTGCCTTCATGTTGGCTGCCATATCATCATAGCGCTCTGCTTGTTCTGCCAGCTTGGCCTTCTGGATCAGCTCGGTTCTGTCTGCCATGGCTTGAGTGTGATTTGGTAGAGAAGAGTGTAAGACAATTGGTAGGAAAAGGGAAAATGAGAAGGGCTCAAGTGAGGAGTTCTAGCGAGACCTGAAGCTGGAGCAGGCAGCCAAACCTAGAAGACAAGAGCACAGTAAAACTTATGTAAATGTGTAAAAGGCGTGATGCATCTATGTTATATTCGTTAGCAGGTTAATTGGCCTTAACAGCATTGCAAGAAGTGGCAAGAGATAGTCCAGCTTGGGAACGCCTAGAAACCGGTATAGCCACCCATCATAAAAGTAGAATTGTCCTCTAGTATGCAAGGAAGGCAGATCTGTGTTCAGGCTTATCTGCTGGAGAGCAGATTACATCTACTCATGTGGACTTGTCTCCTGTTCTAGAGGAGATAAATCCAAATAGCTTAAGATCAGACAACTCCGTAAAAGTGCCAATGAAGGATAAAAGGCCAAGACTACATTACAGGGGCTGTGTGATAGATTATATATATATATATATAAAAAAAGTTTAAAAAAATATGATTTGTCGGCGCCAAGCGTTTGGAAGATTCCAGCAAGTAAGCGATGTTTAAAAAAAGGCTTTATTGAAGAAGCTCGGAGGTCCGATGCTTCAAACCCTAAAAACAATAGAGCATAAGTCACTAAGGGGTTTTAGTGACACTTTGCTCTATGTATGTTAGTTAAAAGCATCGGACCTCCGGCTTCTTCAATAAAAGCCTTTTTTAAACATCGCTTACTTGCTGGAGTCTTCCAAACGCTTGGCGCCGACAAACCCTTTTTTTTAAACTTTCTTTATTTCACCCCGCCCCAAAAGGAGTTCAGTATTAAAGGGGTTTTTGTTGGCAGCCGTGTAAGGAAAAGAACCTCCTCCTTCCGGGGGACGCATTCCAAGGACACGCAATTCAGGGGTGTTGTGCCCCCTCCTGCTGCACAACTGAATAAGGTAAAGAATATATGGATTCAATACCTTAAACCAACTTCACTATTTGTGCGCCTGTGTCTTTCTCTATCTATATATCTATTTATCTATTCCCCCCCCCCACCCCACCCCACAACTGCACACAGCCCCTGTAATGTAGTCTTGGCCTTTTATCCTTCATTGGAACTTCTACGAAGTTGTCCCATCTTAAGGTATTTGGATTTATCTCCTGGGGACTAGGTATATATCTATATATACACCTAGTCCCCAGAATCCATCCACACACAAAAACCCAACCCACCTTCCTCTAGTCCTCTGTGCTGAATCTTTCCAGTCTTCGTCAGTCTACTTCAGAAAGGGCATGCTACCACCCATTAGCTGCAGCAGTCACATGCCTCTACCTATATCACCATTTGGAGCTGTTCAATTCCAAATGGGATGCTAACGAGTGGCACGTGACCACTGCAGCTAATCAGTGGCGACACGCCCGTTTAGACGAGTGAGGACAGGAGTGCTGGAACTAAGCAAAAAAAAAAAAAAAAAAGCTAGGTGTTGGGGTCTCAGCAGCATAATATCAATTTATACTGGATAACCCCTTTAAGAAAACATACTGACATTCACTCCATTTTAATGACCCCCTCCATATCCCGTTTCCCCGAAAAATAGACCTAGTGGGTTTTTTTGATGCAATTCAGAGTTTGGCTGCTTATGCTGATGTTTGTGATGAAATCACTACAGTATATTAAGAAATGTTGATTTTTTGTTCAACAATAAATGTGAATTCTTGTTCATGGAAAAATAAGACATCCCCTAAAAATAAGTCTTAGCTCGTCTTTAGGAGCAAAAATTAATGTAAGACACTGTCTTATTTTTGGGGAAACAGGGTAGTAATCGGCTACAAAGCGGTGAGCAAAAGGAGTGAATTCAGTAGCCATACAACAGGCCCGAGTGTCAGCCAAGTATCTTTGGCCTCAGGCCTCCTAAGTCCCCCCACCCCCTCCCCGGGCTCTCAAAGCATTTTATGGTTCAAGTGAAACCAAGTTATTTATAGACCCAGTGATACAATAATTCCTATAAATCGCATGACATGAAACGTGAAAACCGGCACACTTTCTTCTACCAATGACGTGCTAGGAAAACCACAATTAGAATTTTTCTAAGAAATGTGTGTGAAAATATTCTTAAAGGGGCTTTCCCCATAATCAACACTTGTACGACAGTGTCTGATCAGTGGGGCAATGACCACTGTGACAACTTAGTTGAAGTAATGGATAAGCCTTGTAGATTGTAAGCATAAGTTCTTTCCCTCTGTACCTGTTAGTCACAGATTGTCACTATTGTACTTGTCTGACTTATGTATGTAACCCCCTGGAATCAATGGCGCTATAAAATACATAAGCATGAGCACCAACTTAACGCAACAGGATTGAGTGGCAGGAGCACCATCAGGATGATACTCTTTAAGGACTCATATCAATATTTTTTTTTATTTTTTTTTTTAAAGAAAAAGGGGCCTAGTGATAAGGTAAAAGAATAGAACTGGCAACAGGCGGGGGCCCAAAAGGTTCAGCAGTATCGAGCCCTGCAGAAAGGTAGCTGAGCAGCCACCTCTCCATTTAAACAGGTGACCATGCCAACAACCAGTAGGAGCCCCTGCGCTCAGACCCACACCAATTACATGTCTACCATCTACCCTGTGGATAGGAAGTGATTAGTAGCTAATCAATGCTACTTAAAGCCATAACATAATAAAAAGCACCAGTTAAAATAGTCCATTCTCCCCAAAGCAAAGCTGAACACTTCATTCATTAATCACATAGTAGGTTCTAGTCAGATCCAAGAAAGAGGCTCACGCCCAACACTACAGGAGGCTTCTATATTCCCATCTAATAGAATGGTGACATCTCTAGGATGTGCTGATATCACTTTATAATCAACACTGGTGCAACCCCTGATAAAGAGGCAGATTCAGTGATGCACTCATTTCCCCCACTCAATGGTGCCCTCTGTGCAGGAAACAAGTGACTAGAACAGGCTTCAGCCCCTGAACTGAACCTGGAAGGGATCATGGGACTAAGACAGGATGGCCCCCCCACTCCAGTCTCAGGGATCCCCACTGATCAGAACACGAGCATATCCCAGAGCTATGCCATCACTTTATAAGTCGGCCATACCGCTGTGACTGACAGCTCTGGAAAGAAAATATTTAACCATTAAAAATAAAACAAAAAAAAATCCTAAAGACTAATAATCTGCGAGGGAACGCTTCCCTACAAAACGAGTTAACACATGAGTCAGTAACAGGAGGCGCAGGGCGATGGAAATCATTCTCAGGGAGGAGAAGGAATGAAGCTGCCTGCCCTGCCTTTTGTCTCCAGGCTCTATGGATCATCCCCGCCCTGCCTGCCTCTCCCTCCACTACGCCCACCCCTCAGGGGGAGTCCTGCTTCCCAGCAATTTACTACCAGCAGCCCTACCGAAGCAGATGGAGCGGGTTTGACAGCACACGCTGCTATCTCAACACAGGGCACGACTACATCCACTGCTCCCCCTCCACCAAAGGTAGCCACTGCTGCATGGTTTACAAAATAGGACTATAGAAAAATAAATAAAAATCCTCATCTATTAGACAGACAGGATGATAGACAGCAGCATTCCTGGCACGGGTGAGCCCTCAGCGCCCATCCCGATGACCCAGGGTAATGGGCAGCAGCCATCGATGGGAAGAGAGAACACCGGGGACAAGTGACAATGGACTGGAACATTCTGAGAAATTAATATGCAGCAGAGGCCGGGAATCACCCTCCTCCCACCACCGCTGGGGCGAGAGCGTGCCAATCCAGAGGTGGAGATCCCCACACGTTACCTGCAATACAGGCAGCCGCATGGAGACGGGCAAGGGAAGGGGAACTGCCTCATTGGGATACACAGGGACGGTGTACTACAGCATATACACATCAGTGACCGCATACAATGCAATATATAGCTATATCTGGGTAGAGAGGGGTGTATATAGATGTATAGTGCATACATACACACACAAAATACATCTCTACACACATACACCTTGCTGTATAATCACTACAGGATAGATAGATATATATATATATCACACACACAATAATATACACACAAACATACTGCTGTAGACAATACAGCATAGAGATACACAACCCTTTATAGGACATTAACAGAGCCAGCAGCTGTAGGCACTGCATTGCACTATCGCTCACACACAGCACTGCGATTCTAGACGTAGGCGGTGTCACCCTGACACGAGTCCCTGATTAAAGCTATAGCAGTCGCAGCTGCACACACAGACAATGGCGGCCAATAGTGAAGAGCATATAGAAGTCTAGATAGCCATAAGACATGACATTGCAGGCTGCAGCCAGGGTAATGGCGTGCTCCGTGCTATGGCGGAGGACACTGCTGACAGACAGCCGCACACACTCACCTGGCGCTCCTCAGCGTGTGAGCCGCTGGCCGGCGGAGAAAGGAGAGGGAGGATAAGAAAACCCAGAGACTGAGTGCAGCGTACAAGAAACCCCTCTAGGCTCAACCTAACCCAATTACCAGGCGTTGGCAAAAAGGGCGTGGTATATAGAAGGCAGCCAATCCCTAGATTGGGGAAAACCCGCCAATTCCGCGTTCACCTAGGTCTAGTAGCCAATGAGGAGCTAGCGCGGGAGCTAAGGGCGGGGTTAAGGGAGGAGAGTAGGATGGGTTAGGTTGAACGACAGGCTGCGGCTTGGGCCACGGGGTTTCCTCCAATGAGATGCAGGGTAAAATGACGTCATTGTTGCCGTGGCGACCGAGTTGCAGCTTTCGCTCTTGACTATGTCTCCTCACACTGTGCAGCCTGGGCGTGGTGGTGGTGGCGGCGGCTTCCTGCAGTGGAGGTGCTGCACCACGGGCAGGGCGGGCCGCTCACCACACCATGGCCGTGTGCTGCTACAGCATACAGAAACTGCTGCTGCCTCATGTCACAGAGGGGGCTCCTGACTGAATGTGTTATCAGCAAGGGAATACAGAATTGTCACAGCCAATAAAGTTTATGACAAAAAAAAAGTTCTAGTTTTATTTGCATTGTACATTGGGCCCATTTGTAAGGCTGGGACAGGGGCCCCTCCTGTGTAGCCAAGGGTAGATAGGAGAGCTGGACTGGTGATAACCTTTGTGTCCACATCACAGCCAATGTGGCCCTTGTACATCCAGCTTGTAAGGGTATTTGCACCGGCGTGTTGGGTCTTTGTGAACATAAGCTTTTAGATTATTATTATTAATATTTTTTATTTTAGAGCGCCATTGATTCCAGGGCTCTGTACATTAAAGAGGGTTACATACATAACATAAGTTGAACAAGTTAAATGCTGACAGTATGTGACAACTGACACAGAGGGAAAGAGGACCCTGCCCGCGAAGGCTTACAATCTACAAGGAAGGGGGAAAGAGACAGAAGGTGAGGGGCAGACATGTTTGTGGAGGGTGTAGTGACAGAAGGGGTACTATAGGTTATAGGCAATCTTGAAGAGATGGGTTTTCAGGTTGCTTTTGACTCGGGTGAAAGTGGAGGAGAGTCTGTGGTGTTGGGGAAGTGAGTTCCAGATTGTGGGGGAAGCACAGGAGAAGTCTTGGAGACGGTTGTGTGAGGAGCTGATAAGAGGAGAGCAGAGGAGAAGGTCCTGTGAGGAGCGGAGATTGCGTGAGGGGAGGTATCTGGAAATTAGGGCAGAGATTTATAGAGGGGAGAGGTTATGGAGAGCTTTGTAGGTTATGGTCAGCAACTTGAACTGAATTCGCTGGGCAATGGGGATCCAGTGAAGGGATTGGCAGAGGGGAGAGGCAGAGGAGTAGCGAGGAGAGAGGTGGATAAGACGGGCAGCAGAGTTGAGGATGGATTGAAGGGGAGCAAGAGTGCTAGACGGGAGGCCACAGAGAAGGATGTTGCAGTAGTCTAGGCGGGAGAGGACGCGGGCATGGACCAGCATTTTTGTAGTGTCAGGGTTGAGGAATGAGTGGATTCGTGAAATATTTTTCAGGTGGAGGCGGCAGCAGAGATGAGTGCTTGGATGTGTGGTTTGAAGGACAGAGCGGAGTCAAGGGTTATCCCAAGGCAGCGGACTTGCAGGACCGGTGAGAGTGTGGAGCCATTGACTGTAATAGAGAGATCAGGTGGAGGGACGGAGTGGGACGGTGGAAAGATGATGAATTAAGTTTTCTCTACATTAAGTTTTAGGAGGCAGGAGGAGAAGAAGGAGGAAATGGATGACAGGCAAACTGGGATCTTGGACAGTAAAGAGTTGATGTCTGGGCCTGAGATGTAGAGTTGGGTGTCATCAGCATATAGGTGGCATTGAAAGTCGTGTGATGCTATGAGCTGACCCAGGCCAAGAGTGTAGATAGAGAAGAGTAAGGGACCCAGGACTGACACCAGGGGGACACCAACAGAAAGAGGCCGGGGGGAGGAGGTGGAGCGAGAGTGAGAGACGCTGAATGTCCAATCAGCGATGTATGAGGAGATCCAGGCAAGGGCCAAGTCCGTGATGCCAAGGGAGAAGAGGATTTGTTTGAATCCGTCTGTTGGACCCTAAATGTACCCAAACACGTATCTAATAAATAGCAGTGTGATTTACATTGCTTTTAATATGAAACACGCATCGGCGTTCACACGGGTGATCGCCAGTGCGTGTCTCATTGCGTCTTTTGGATCGGTCCCAAGAGTTGACATGTCAATTTTTGGTCCGAAAGACACAGCAGGAGCCCTATAATAAACTATAGGGTGCGATCCTGCTGCATCCAAACACACAGCTGCATGTTGGATCCGATCAACAATGCATTTTTGGATGCGATTTTCGGATCCAAAAACGCCATGTGAACGGTCCCTAAGGCTATGGCCAAACGGCAAGGGTAATCCGAAAACCGGCGGTCAACCAACCCCATAGACTGCAAAAGAAAATCCGGACTGTAGTCTACACAGGCCGGATTTTAAATCCGACAACCGTCCAAAAAACTTGGAACATGCACATTCTTATGCCCAGTCTTCGGGCAGAAGATGTACTGTTCAGTGGTTATGGGGGACGGCCGACTCCACAAATCTCGTACAGAACTGTGCCCCAAAATCATCCAAAAGATCTTACCGTCCGGATTCTTTAGAATTGTTTAAGAATCCGGCCGGTATTTTATCGTCTTTTTAAATCGTTCTGGGTGACGGCTCTGTCCGCGGTTTGCCGATTTTCCTGTCCCCCATAACCACTGAATAGCACACTTTGTGCCTAAAAACCAAGCAGAAGATTGTGCATGTTGAGAGTTTTTCAGAACTCCAGCGGTGTGAAAATCCGCCCAGTAGAAAACCGTGTATTATAGACAACTATTGGGCGGATTTTCTATTGACGTCTACAGGGATGGTTGACATTCAAATCCGTAAACCCTTGCCATGTGGATGTACCCTAACATTCACACCAGAGGCTCCACTGCGCATTCTATCTAAAAAAAAACTTAAGAGACCCGTTATAGTCAACAAGGCGCTGTCCATCATGTGACAGGTCTGGCACCACCATTATAACGGAGTGGGATGTGAGAAGAGCCTTAAAGGGTTTCGTCAGCACAAACATTGATGAGATAGCGATAGGATATGAGAGGTGTGGGACTCCACATTGGGACAAGCGCCTGTCTCTGGGATGGACCCTGAAACTTCCCATCATGAAAGGAGAATTGGTCGAGCTTGTGCCGTCACTCTCCATTAATTTCAATGAGAGCTGCAAGTACAGCCGAATGCAACTACTCAGCTGTGCTGGAAATTCCCATAGAAATGAATGGAGAGTGACCACACAAGAACCGGAAGCTTCGGGGGCCCATCCTGAAGATACTCTAGGTGCTGGTTCCAGAGGTGGGAGCTGCACTTATCAGACAATGATGGCATATTCTATTGATATGTCAATGTTGTTATGGCAAAACCACATCACACCCTAAGTCCTCCCATAACAAAGCCCGCTTTATATATCCAGTTTCTAAGGCTATATTCACATCTGAATATATGCAGATTTTATCACAAATGACAGAATGTGTTATTTTTTCCATTAAAATTACACTATGACATAAGCCCAATAGAGTATTACTGTCATTGAGGTCTATCCGGTACCGATAGAGTCCATCATGCAGTGGATCTGGCACTGCCATTACTATGGAAAAGGAAAACAATAATGCTCTTCTCAGAACAGCCTTAAAGGGGTATTTTAATAAATTTGGCACGTAAAAGCAGGTTGTGGACCCACTAAGCCACTGCCGGGCTTTCTCTGAGGGAGCATAACTAAGCGGCCATCGGGTTCTTCACAGAGTCTTTGACGGTAAGGATGGCTTACCCTGATTGCTGCCAAGCGCGACCTCAGAGCAGTCCCTGACAGTGGCAGCTGACTCTACAGGTCAGGAGCGCTAATGAGAGGCACCAGACAGAAATGTGTAAAGTACTGAACGAGGAGGCTGACAGACATAGACAGTGGCCTAGGAGATCAGACATAGACAGTGGCCTAGGAGAACAGACATAGACAGTGGCCTAGGAGAACAGACATAGACAGTGGCCTAGGAGAACAGACATAGAAAGTGGCCTAGGAGAACAGACATAGACAGAGGCCTAAGAGAACAGACATAGACTGAGACCTAGGAGAACAGACATAGACAGAGGCCTAGGAGAACAGACATAGACAGAGGCCTAGGAGAACAGACATAGACAGAGGCCTAGGAGAACAGACATAGACAGAGGCCTAGGAGAACAGACATAGACAGTGGCCTAGGAGAACAGACATAGGCAGAGGCCTAGGGAACAGACATAGGCAGAGGCCTAGGGAACAGACATAGACAGAGGCCTAGGAGAACAGACATAGACAGATGCCTAGGAGAACAGACATAGGCAGAGGCCTAGGGAACAGACATAGGCAGAGGCCTAGGGAACAGACATAGGCAGAGGCCTAGGGGAACAGACATAGGCAGAGGCCTAGGAGAACAGACAGACAGTGGCCTAGGAGAACAGACATAGGCAGAGGCCTAGGAGAACAGACATAGGCAGAGACCTAGGAGAACAGACATAGGCAGAGGCCTAGGAGAACAGACATAGGCAGAGGCCTAGAAGAACAGACATAGACAGAGGCCTAGGAGAACAGACATAGACAGAGGCCTAGGAAAACAGACATAGACAGTGGCCTAGGAGAACAGACATAGACAGTGGCCTAGGAGAACAGACATAGACAGTGGCCTAGGAGAACAGACATAGGCAGAGGCCTAAGAGAACAGACATAGACAGAGACCTAGGAGAACAGACATAGACAGTGGCCTAGGAGAACAGACATAGACAATGGCCTAGGAGAACAGACATAGACAGAGGCCTAGGAGAACAGACATAGACAGAGGCCTAGGAGAACAGACATAGACAGAAGCCTAGGAAAACAGACATAGACAGAGGCCTAAGAGAACAGACATAGACAGTGGCCTAGGAGAACAGACATAGACAGAGGCCTAGGAGAACAGACATAGACAGAGGCCTAGGAGAACAGACATAGACAGAAGCCTAGGAAAACAGACATAGACAGAGGCCTAGGAGAACAGACATAGACAGAGGCCTAGGAGAACAGACATAGACAGTGGCCTAGGAGAACAGACATAGAAAGTGGCCTAGGAGAACAGACATAGACAGAGGCCTAGGAGAACAGACATAGACTGAGACCTAGGTGAACAGACATAGACAGAGGCCTAGGAGAACAGACATAGACAGAGGCCTAGGAGAACAGACATAGACAGAGGCCTAGGAAAACAGACATAGACAGTGGCCTAGGAGAACAGACATAGACAGATGCCTAGGAGAACAGACATAGGCAGAGGCCTAGGAGAACAGACATAGGCAGAGGCCTAGGGAACAGACATAGGCAGAGGCCTAGGAGAACAGACATAGGCAGAGGCCTAGGAGAACAGACAGACAGTGGCCTAGGAGAACAGACATAGGCAGAAGCCTAGGAGAACAGACATAGTCAGAGGCCTAGGAGAACAGACATAGGCAGAGGCCTAGGAGAACAGACATAGACAGAGGCCTAGGAGAACAGACATAGACAGAGGCCTAGGAAAACAGACATAGACAGTGGCCTAGGAGAACAGACATAGACAGTGGCCTAGGAGAACAGACATAGACAGTGGCCTAGGAGAACAGACATAGGCAGAGGCCTAGGAGAACAGACATAGACAGAGGCCTAGGAGAACAGACATAGACAGTGGCCTAGGAGAACAGACATAGACAATGGCCTAGGAGAACAGACATAGACAGAGGCCTAGGAGAACAGACATAGACAGAGGCCTAGGAGAACAGACATAGACAGAAGCCTAGGAAAACAGACATAGACAGAGGCCTAGGAGAACAGACATAGACAGTGGCCTAGGAGAACAGACATAGACAGAGGCCTAGGAGAACAGACATAGACAGAGGCCTAGGAGAACAGACATAGACAGTGGCCTAGGAGAACAGACATAGACAGAGGCCTAAGAGAACAGACATAGACAGTGGCCTAGGAGAACAGACATAGACAGAGGCCTAGGAAAACAGACATAGACAGAGGCCTAGGAGAACAGACATAGACAGTAGCCTAGGAGAACAGACATAGACAGAGGCCTAGGAGAACAGACATAGACAGAGGCCTAGGAGAACAGACATAGACAGTGTCCTAGGAGAACAGACATAGGCAGAGGCCTAGGAAAACAGACATAGGCAGAGGCCTAGGAGAACAGACATAGACAGTGGCCTAGGAGAACAGACATAGACAGTGGCCTAGGAGAACAGACATAGGCAGAGGCCTAGGAGAACAGACATAGACAGTGGCCTAGGAGAACAGACATAGACAGTGGCCTAGGAGAACAGACATAGGCAGAGGCCTAGGAAAACAGACATAGGCAGAGGCCTAGGAGAACAGACATAGGCAGAGGCCTAGGAGAACAGACATAGGCGCATATTCTGACATCTGTTACCTTTTGTACCAAGATAATCATGTAAAAGATACATTTATTGAGTATATATGTTAATATGCTATAGTTTGTATTGATTCCTTGCTCACTGAATTGTCCAATACATTTTTGCAAATCAACTTAAGGTGTGCAGTGGATAACATATTTTCTGAGGTTAGAAGCTCAGACATACAGGGATACACAGGCACGGAGTTAAACAAACAGGAATCACCAGCAACAACTACTAAGCCACAAATAAGGATCAGGCAGGGAGTGTGGGGAGTTGGTTTATAACCCCACAGGTGGAAGGGGATTAGCAGAGGAAGTCCAACCCTGCTGCACACTGTGGGAATAAATATGAGCAGGATGTGGCTGGCCTGACAAATATTGCCCTCAGAAATGTTGATGGGGTAGTAATATGATATGCCACCTATCTCCAGAACAAACCTGAAACTCCCGCTCTGGATGGAGAAGTGTCAGTGCTGGCTTCTTATTTGGAACTCCATCGGAAATGAATGGAGAGTAACTGCGCAAGCATGGTCACTTCTCCATTCAGGACGGGGCCTGTTCTAGAGATAGGTGTGTGTCCCAGAGGTGGGACCTGCACTTATCTGACAGTGATGGCATATCCTATGCCATGGGTGTCAAACACAAGGCCCGCACCCCCCCACGACCTCTCTGACTCCGCACAGCCGTTTTACCACGGCCGCGCAGAGTCAGTCAGCAGCTGCACACTCGGTGCAGCTGCTGGTACAGGGAGAAGGCAGGAGGGATCGTTTCCCTCCTACCTTCTCCCTTTGTATGTACAACGCTTGGTGAACACTGTACATACATATGGTGTCGCAGGGAGACGCACTGCTTTCCTCATGCCCTCTGCGATGCTAGGTCTCCTCGGTCAGCAGCCTCTGCCTGCCCAGGAGATCCCTGGGAGCTGCTTGACGGCGTAAGCGGCGAGATGACGTACACCAGCTCCCAGACCTGCCTGTGCTGCACGGACCATGAGGAGGTGAGTACCTTTTTTATTTTATATTCATTAGCTGCAGGGGGCATCTACCTGGCTACTGGGGGACTATATGCGGAACTTATCGGGCCACTGGGGGACTCTAAGGGACATCTACCACGCCACTGCGGGGCTATATGGGTCATCTACCTAGCGACTGGGGGGGCTATATAGGGCATCTGGCTACTGGGGGGCTATATGAGGCATCTACCTGGCTACTGTGGGGCTATATGGGGCATCTCCCTGGCTACAGGGGGCTATGTGGGGCATCTCCCTGGCTACAGGGGGCTATGTGGGGCATCTCCCTGGCTATATGGGGCATATTACCTGGCTACAGGGGGCATATTCCCTGGCTGCAGTGGGCATATTACCTGGCTGCAGAGGGCATATTACCTGGCTACATGGGGCAACTACATGGCTGCAGGAGGCATATTTCTACCTGGCTACAGGGTGCAAAATTACTACCTGGCTACAGGGGGCAATTTACTACCTGGCTACGGGGTCAAAAATTCCCATTTTTCCCTACATGGGAAGATATAACTGTCATCTACAGGGGACTTTATACCCACTTATCTACCTACAAGGGTCATATGTATCTATCTACCTATGGGGGGGTGGCAATATATTCTTCCTGCTTGCCCTCAAAGGGCTAATTATAACAGCAATACTGTACAGATTTAACAGTTAAGAAGACGTTCCATTTACACAGTTCTAAAATTATGTCGGCCCTTTAAGGTACGCCGTGAGGCTGATGTGCCCCCCGTGAAAACGAGTTTGATACCCCTTTCCTATGCCATTCACTTTTGTGATGGCAAGTGTGCCCATGTAACTTCTGCGTTGGCACCTTATATGTCCATCATGTAAGACTATGTTTCACACTGTGTTTAGCAGCTCCATTTATGTAAAGACCCCATGTGTCGTTTTGGCTTCGTTTAGGGCAGTATATGTTGGATTTACTGGATGTAACAGCATAAAGAGATGTGCTATTCCATCGAGCTGGATGCAGTAATAACCGTATACTGCACAATATCAGCCTGTTAAATATGGGTCCCTATATATGATGGATGCCATCGGGTGACATATGTCATTATACATCAAGCACTACCCTGATGAACATTGAAAGATGGAGTGTGAACATAGTCCAAGGGCATGTTCACACGGCTGACCTAGACACTTATTTTTAAGCGGCAAAATTAGTGTTCAATACTCGGCTGAAAAGTGTCTCATACTGTATATTGCATTATTCAGACGGGTTTTTAAAAAGATTTGATGAGGTTTTTGAGACGGACGTTTAGGTGCGCATTTGGACACGGTTTTCAACATTTTTTTTCTGAGATTCAAATTTTGCACCAGGGTAGTTTGTGGGCCCAGAACCGACTCCAAAACACTACACACTTTGTGTGAGACATTCTGGACACTGTTTTGAATCTCTCCTTTAGTTCCAATGGGAATTTTATGCACCAAAAATGCCTGATAAGTTGACATGCCACTTATTTTTCAGCACCCAGAATCCGCAGCGAACATCAGCGACCAAAAACCGTGACGTGTGATTGATGACGTGCTTTTTACATAGGAATCAAAGGGAGTGAACTAGAGGCATTTTATAGTCATTATTGACACTGTTTTAAGATCAGAATCCGTTACCAAGAAAACAGCGTAAAAAACTATGTAAGCATACCCAAAGGGTATGTTCACACAATTCATTATTGAATTGGAAAAAATTAAGGAATCCGTGAAGTGATACCTTTTGTATTTCTGATGTGGATTTTCACTTTGTAGTGGAGGTTTTAGTGACATCACTTTTTTTTTATTGCAGATTTCAAATCCATGACAGAGGACTCCCACTGAAAACAACAGAATAAAGATCCCATGTGGTTTTCATATACACTGGTCTCTTAAGGTGCAATGGCCTCTTGATACAATATTTTCAACATACAATAGTCTTTCCTAGGACATTGTATGTTGAGTGTGGTTTCAGGACACAATGTCCCAGTCACTAATCCTGCCAATTATCATGAATGTTTTACTTGTAAAACCTCTGTATTAGAGCATTGCAGTGATTGCTGGTCTAGTAGCGCCTCTCTACAGTACAGTGCGGTACTACATGTGCTGTACTGCTCTTTCATGTAGTAGTGAGGTGCATGCAGTGGTTGGCAGTCTAGTAGCACCTCTCTACAGTACAGTGTAGTACTACATGTCCTGTACTGCTCTTACATGTATTAGTGAGGTGCATGCAGTGATTGGTGGTCTAGTAGCGCCTCTCTACAGTACAGTGTGGTACTACATGTCCTGTACTGCTCTTACATGTATTAGTGAGGTGCATGCAGTGATTGGTAGTCTAGTAGCTCCTTTCTACAGCACAGTGCAGAAATACATTTCCTGTACTGCTCTTACAGGTATTAGTGAGGTGCATGCAGTGATTGGTGGTCTAGTAGCGCCTCTCTACAGTACAGTGCAGTACTACATGTCCTGTTCTGCTCTTACATGTATTAGTAAGGTGCATACAGTGATTAGAGGTCTAGTAGTGCCTCTCTACAGCACAGTGCAGTACTACATTTTCTGTACTGCTCTTACATGTATTAGTGAGGTGCATGCAGTGATTGGAGGTCTAGTAGTGCCTCTCTACAGCACAGAGCAGTACTACATTTTCTGTAATGCTCTTACATGTATTAGTGAGGTGCATGCAGTGATTGGAGGTCTAGTAGCTCCTTTCTACAGCACAGTGCAGTACTACATGTCCTGTACTGCTCTTACATGTATTAGTGAGGTGCATGCAGTGATTGGCAGTCTAGTAGCGCCTTTCTACAGTAGTACAGTGCAGTACTACATGTCCTATACTGCTCTTACATGTATTAGTGAGGTGCATGCAGTGATTGGTGGTCTAGTCATGTCCTCTCTCTATCTACAACTAAACCTCACTAAAACTGAACTTCTAGTTTTTCCCCCATCTACTAACCCACCCCCATCTGATATTTCTCTCTCAGTGTGTGGCATCACCATAACTCCTATGCAGCAGGCCCGGTGTCTTGGGGTTATTCTAGACCCTGATCTGTCTTTCACCCCATATATCCAATCCCTTGTGCGCTCCTGTCACTTGCACCTCAAGAACATCTCCAGAATCCGTCCTTTTCTCACTGTGGAAACAACTCAAACTCTCATTGTTGCTCTTATTCACTCTCGTCTTGACTACTGTAACTCCCTGCTTATCGGTCTCCCCCTCTGTAAACTCTCCCCTCTCCAATCTGCCCTGAATGCAGCAGCCAGGCTTGTCTTTCTTTCCAGCCGCTATACTGATGCCTCTACCCTGTGTCACTCGCTCCACTGGTTGCCCATCCAGCACAGAATACAGCATAAACTCATCACTTTCACCCATAAAGCTCTCCACAGTGCTGCACCCCCATACATCTCCTCCCTCTGCTCTGTCTACCACCCTGCCCGCTCTCTCGCTCAGCTACGGACATCAAACTACAGGACTACAATCATCCGAACCTCCCATGCCCGTCTTCAAGATTTTGCACGTGCTGCAACCCATTCTCTGGAACATGCTACACCGTGCGATCAGGCACAATCCCAGCCTTCGTAGTTTTAAGAGTGTCCTGAAAAAACATCTCCTCAGGCAGGCCTACCAAAACCACTAAGTGTTAACCCACACCTTCTATCACACACATTTCTGTCACTCCCTACACTAGGGCACTCACAGGCACATATCTGTATATAGATGTACTGTCATGGTGGCAGGTTCACCAAATCTTTATGTAAACCTCCCCATATTTATAAAACATGGCTGGGCCATTGTAAATCTAGCACTTCTCCCTCTTTGTTTCCCCCAGGCACCCTCTTAGATTGTAAGCTCTTGCGAGCAGGCCCTCACACCTTGTGTCTCACCTGTAAGTAGCGTTCACTGTGTAATGTCTGTTTTTGTCTGTAATTATACCCTCTACATTGTAAAGTGCTGCGAAATTTGTTGGCGCTATATAAATAAAGATTATTATTATTATTATTATTATTACAGTGCAGTACTACATGTCCTATACTGCTCTTACATGTATTAGTGAGGTGCATGCAGTGATTGGTGGTCTAGTAGCGCCTTTCTACAGTAGTACAGTGCGGTACTACATGTCTTGTTCTGCTCTTTACATATGTCAGGGTGAGCGCCTCCTTTGGACACCAGGTCAGGACTGACCAGTTCTCTTTATTTCTGGTACATTGTGTATAAAGTACATGACCCAAAGAAGCTCCTGTCCTCAACATAGAAAGTGATTTCCAGCTTCCAGCAGCTCTTTTCTTTAATATTCATTTTGCATTATGTTTAATGCCATTTTGGGGGCCTCAGAACCAATTACCAGTTTTCCATACAGTTGTGGTTTCAACATACAGTGGTGGTCCCATAACCAATTAATATTGTATAATAAGGGACCAATGTATATGTGAACATCCCCACAAGTGATAT
Source organism: Phyllomedusa bahiana (assembly GCA_025379985.1). NCBI lineage: Eukaryota > Metazoa > Chordata > Amphibia > Anura > Hylidae > Phyllomedusa > Phyllomedusa bahiana. The sequence continues at coordinate 45,084 of JAODAL010016913.1, forward strand.
CATGACAGGGTCAGCCCTATAAGGCTAGGCACACATCATGTTTGTGATGTCCATTTAACATACATGCCAGGAAAGATCCTGACATATACGCTTAACATATTCATAGGACTAAATGGACCAAAAGTGTGTCATTTTGGCCTCTGTTTAACTGGTATATGGCTTTAAACTACAAACAAAAAAAGGATGGAATAGCACAGTAGCCTACACTATTCTACAATATTCAACAGCATTCAATAAACATACATATATGTTAAACATATACATTATTTCTACAATGGGACGCTATGTGTGACCAATACCACTAATTGTTTTTTGTCAGAGGCATCCCTTTAGCATATACAGCCTGGCATGTACATTAAACAGAAGCCAGAAATGTGATGTTTCCCTAGCCTAACTCCATAATGCCCGCCCGCTGACTTTTGACATCAGGCGGAGCAGGTCGGCTGTCTGCACGACGCCAAAAGATGTAGCTGCAGTCAGAGGGCTATTGCGGCTCCCAGCGCCGCAACTGTATTAAGCATGGAGCTGTAGTTAACAACTCTGTTTCTAGAGCAGTCTCTATAGACATCAGGGAGCGGAGGAAACCAATCCGTGGCGTTTAACCCTTTGATTGACATGATCCGTGCCACATAATCAAAGGTAATTTCTCTGCTGCGTTGGGTCATTGGGACTCCCGGTGGAGCCTGGGAATGTCTGTACAGTTAGCCATGGGGAACTAAAGTAGCCCCAGGGCTGATTGTATTGTAAGCCTGCGGTCAGGGCACACTGTGTGCTGCCCTAACTGCTGCCTGTGTCAAACTGACACAGATTGTAATGCCTTAGCATATATGAATATGCTAATACATTCCAAAGTGTGAAAAAAATGTTAAATAGTTATCGCTTGATGGGATTTGAAAAATATAATAAGGTGTAGAAAAATAAATAATAAAATAAAACTAGATATTTAATAAATAAATGATTGTGCCTACATTACACAAAAAAGAAACCTACACATATTAGGTATCTATATGACCGTAATAACCTGTAGAATTAATCTAACAGATTATTTAGTGTGAAATGGGAATGGTATAATAAAGACAAATGCGGAAAACCAATTTTTTGGGGCCTAAGGGGCTAATATAGCCATAATCAGGGGAACAGAGGCAGGAGCATCACCCAGGCCCTGGGCACCTAAAGGCCATTCTAACACATTAGAAAGACCCTGTATTGTATAATATTAGTATACATTTAGAAATCTTCTTCTATCCATTCAGTCAGTCAGTCGTATCTGACCCTTGGATGCTCTGTAGGCCAATTCTTGTCATGCTTCCCTGTATGACACAGCTTCTTTCAAATATTTGAGGTTCATTCCCATATCATTGTTGATGGTGTCCAAACAACGGGCCTGTGGTCTCCCTTGTTTCCAAGTCCTAGGTATCATCTGCTTTCTTAGTGAATTCATCCTCATCACATGACTAAAATGGATTCGTTTCTGTCTGGTGATCTTGCCTTTCATGGATAATTCTGGATTTATATGATGAAGAATATCTTGTTGGGGATTCTAGTTGTCTATGAGATTCGTAGACATCTTCCCCAGCATTACAGCTCATTGATTTTTTTGACTGCTTTTCTGAGCATCCGCGTCTCACAGCCACATGTCGCAATTAGGAACACAGTGGCAGTAATCGGTCTTTGTTTGGTGGTGACTAAGACATCCTTGCACTTCCATATTTGTCCATGCTCACCATGATTGCGCACCCCAGTGCTGATCGATGTTTGAGCTGAGTTCTCACATGAGCACAGTAATCAATAAAGGAATCCAAGAAAAACTAAGCTGTCAACCACTTCTATTTCTTCATTGTTAAAGTGGTTGTCCACCTCATTAAAAAGTAATTTAAAAAGCTCCTGGGCAACATTGTAATAATGTGATTATTCTGCCTGTGCCACTGCCTGCACTAGACCATAAGGCTATGGCATCAGATCTTAGGCCTATGGCCTAGAAGACACCGGGGTTGTGTCTCGGAGCAGGCGGGGTTCTTGTATACCTACCTACAAACCTACCTACTTAGGCACCCTAAATAAAAAGTATATGAGGGACCTTATATGCTTTTCTACTAGGGAGTCCTATCTAGCAACCTACATAATGGGGGTCTCTATAAACCAAACTCTTGGATGGACCCTATATACCAACCTACTAGAGGGGCCCTATATAATTATATACTGGGGCGCTATGTAGCTGACTGGCTCCTGGAGTGCCCTGTTTATCTAGCTACCTACTGGGAGATCCCTATATACCTAGCTACCTACTGAAGACGTCCTATATACCTAGCTATCTACTGGGGGACCTTATGTAAATAGCTAACTACTTGGGACCCTATTTATGTAGCTGACTACTGGGGAGCCCTATATATTTAGCTACCAACAGAAAGATCTTATTTACCTACCTACTAGGGGGCCTATATACTTACCTACCTACTCGGGGGGGCTATATAACTACATGCTTATTGAGGGACCTATATATCTACCCATATATATCAACGTACCTACTGGGGGGCCTACATACCTACCTACTAGGGGCTTATATACAGTACCTACCTATCTCATGGTGGCTTACCTACCTAAAGGAGCTTTACTTACCTATATACCTAATTGGAGTTGACTCTAGGGGCCCACCAGTTGAGTCATTTCTGAGCCTACTGGTGGAGTTTATTTTGAGGATCCATCCTTCAGCTACTGTAAATCACTGTACATGTCTCCTATACTTTGCCTCTTAATTTTCACTCTTTTTCTATGCTTTTTTGCATCTTTTGAGGATGTACAGTATATGCAGTTAAAAAACAACTCCAGGTCTACCATGCTCCGGGGCTCATTGGCGTTTTTCCATACCCTGAAGGTGCTCCTTTAGTTCAAAATTAGTAAGTCATATAAGTAGGCAAATTCTTCCAAATAAGTAGCTAAAGTCCCCTTTCAGTATATGGGTATGTAAGCCTCCTTTAGGTAGGTAAACCCCACCTGTGGGCCTTAGGCATCTCAGTCTGACACTGAGTGTCTACCTATCTGCCTGCCTAATTTGAATGGGAGAGGGGCTGCTTTTGTGTACCTACCTAATTGTGGAACAAATAGAGGCCTTATAATTGGCTGGGGGAACTTTCATTGTTTGGGGTACTATTACTGTGTAGGTCACCAAGGGGGGCATTATTACAATTTGGGGTGTTGTAGATGGTGAGTTTGTACAGAGATGGGTTGGTAGGGAAGTGCTGGAAAAGCAAGGAATCTAACATGTTTATGTGGTAAATTCTGAAGGGATGTGTTTTGGCTAAGAGAAGACATTGTGATGGTCTGGATCAGATGGAAAAACGACTATAGTCAGAGAAGATTTCACCTGGGAGTCCTTGGATGCAACTGCACTTTAATCACTCATACATTTGTAGAGTGCCTGGGTTCACTGGTATCTACCACTATTTAGGCACTGAATGGCGGTAATAGTGGTCTTAGTGTAATGATTTAAATTCAGTAACAGTACAATGGTTTTATTCAGTCTCTTTATGCTGGCGATATGTGGGCGTTGGAGACTATAGATAACATATAAACTTTTCAGTGTAAACGTCAACAAAAACTAAGCCCAAAAAAGAAAGATACATTGCATTTTTTTTACGGTTCATCCCACAAACAATTTTCTTTTTTTGAGGGAAGGAGATTAGGGGTCAGATGTTTTGGCTCTATAACTTGTTTTTCATTTTTCCACAGCCTGGCCCCATTTCAAATGAATTTTCTTCAGTTGGACAAGTAGGAAACCTGTTGTTAAAAAAAAGTGGTCAACAGCCGTTGACCAAGGGTAGGGGGGAACACGGTGAAGTTTTGCACCAGGGCCCATGAGCCTTTAGCTACACCAATGCTTGCCCTCCCCCGGTTCCAGTCCCGGGTCTCTCCGGTTTTCTGTTGACACGCCATCACTTCCAAATGGGGACGTCACTTCTTGCCTTTCATCCAAACAGTTATGTAAGTTAGGGGCACATGACTTTCACAGCCAATAGCACTGCCATAGTGACGTCCCCGTTCCGAAGTGACAAAGTGTCAACAGATGACTGGGGCGTCGCGCTGCTGAAACCTGAGAAAGTAGAGTATAACTTTTCTTTATTTTACTTGCGATGGGGGAGCTATTTACATTGCTTTTTAATGAGGTGGACAACCCCTCAAGCCCCAGGCCTGAAAAGCACTTAGGGCCTCATGTATGAAAACTGTCTTGGTCTAAAACTTTCTTTGTTGCCCATAGCAACCAATCAGAGCGCCCCTTTCATTTTATATAGTGCTATGAAAAAATGAAATGGGGGGTCTTTCACACATGTCCCCTTAATGACCAGCACATTTTTTTTTAGTTTTTGACTCCTTGCGTTTCAACATAACTATTTTATTTCTCAATGACACAGTTGTATGAGTCCTTGTTTTATGCGGGTGAAATTGTACTTTTTGTGGGCATAGTTTGAGTTCACATATAAATTATTGCAAAATGTTATATTAATTATTTTTTTCAATTTTTTTTTTACCCCTTCAATTTCACACAAAAAATTTTAATTAATTCTACGGTTATCGCGGTGGGTGGATACCAATTGTTTAGGATTTTTTTTTTGGGTGTAATGTAGCACAATTTTTTTTTATTAAATTTTTTATTTTTTTTTGTTATTTATTTCTATTTTTTTTTTTCTACCTCTATTTTTTTTATTTTTTTTATAACCCCCCACAGGGGAAACTTTTTTACATTTTTTTTTACACTTAGTAATGTATTAGCATATTCATATATGCTAATACCTTCGGCTCTGTGTCAGTATGACACAGCATAATCACCGAGCATTTCACCCTCCTCAAAGTCAAAAATGGGATTTAAAACTTAACTTTTAAAAAAATACGATTTAAAAAATTAAGGTGGCAACACAGGAAGGTGTAAAAAGATGTACACCCCCAGGGCCTGGCATGCACCTTTCAAATTTCCAAAAAACAGCCCCCCAAAGGAAAAGGGGACTTTGGGGGAAGAAAGGGCCAAAATTTAATAGGGCGACATTTAGACTGTGGACAATATTTAACATGCGTAATATGTTAGTATGGCTTCAGCCTTTTCCGGGGTCGGCCATTCTTTGGGAGTGACATAGACAGGGGGGGGTGCTCACTTCCCATGACTCCACTCCGGGGTTTACCTGGATAAAGGCCATGTTCACCACGGCTTAAAATGGGCCGTTATTTCGGCCCGTAAATTAAACGCGCCGAAGTGCGCCAATTAGGGGCCCGAAAACGGCCCATTCATTACGGAAAATTCACAGTTCTCATAGAAGAATTTATGGATTACTCTCCCCTCCCCGCCCGGCAACCCCGCCGGGCGGGAGAAATTCACCTGTCACATTTCTAGCGGCGTATACGCGCCGCTAGCAGTGATAGTCAATGGGCCGGCCCGAAGTGCCGGCCCCCTGTTTTAAAACTCCCCCCCCGCTCCCCGCCGCCCCGCCCCCGCCACACGGCAAAAATTTGCGGGGCGAAATTACGTCCCTCAATTAACCTTGTGAACATAGCCTAAAAGTCAGCAGTAAGCTGACTATGGTGGTTACAACCCCGGGCTACCTTCAAGCCTTGGGTGGAGTCCTGCTGGACATCGAGCAGGGTGAACTTGCAACTGACAGTAAGCTGACCTCTGTTAGTTAGAGCCCAGACGGGCAGGCGTTTTGTTTTTGTTTGTGTTTGTGCATGCCTTGCACGTTGTACTTTCTGTTTTGCTGCTAAATAAAATACAGAAGCCCTGTATTTTCACCTGGAATACGTCTCTGTCTCTGCCTGAACACGTGAAGTCACGATCCCAGAGCCGCTAAAGCTCACAATATATAGATATATAGCAAAAAACCCACTGTGCAGAGGTCTTTTGTTAAATGCAAATTCCAATCAGGGGTATGTAGTGATGCACTGATAACACTCACCAACCCACGTCCTTCTTTTGTTGTCTGATAAAATACATATGATGTCTAGCCAAATCTCTTGTATATATCTGGGTAGATAGTTATAGGTAACACATACCCTCTTGTATGATCCCTATTCTTCCTTTATTGTTTGGACCTTTAGCGGAGTAAACGCCCCGATAAGGGAGAGCCCGCAAATATATCTTACAAGCCCCAATCAGAAAAAATGCTAGACAACACAAAAACAATATAATCAACTTAGAAAAAACCCATACGCGGTTCATCTGTCTCCCAACAGAATCCTCAGTGCGCTCATGTAAGCGTAAACAAATAGAAAGAGGTCCATCACATATGGTGAATAAACCCCTTGGGATGTATGACCCTAATATCTCACCATCTAGTGCAGCTTTATACAGTATAGGTCACTTAGCCTCTCCCCCCTAGTCCATGCAAATATGGGTCCCAACGGCTATAAAATACTGTTTAACGACTGTTCGATGTGTGCCTTATGTTTCCTTCATTTAAATATATCTGTGTAAAATCCCAAATCCCCACATGTGAACTATTACCTGAAGTGTCTTTGATGTATATCCAACATCTATGCTTCTTCGGCAATCCCGACATGTTATTGGGCATGCGCGGGATTCCGGCGCTTGAGCCGAGTTCACTGCATAGACGCGTGCTTTCTCCTTGCACCACACAAGTCTGAGAATGTAATCTCGGACCATAGCAATCACGGACGACTGTGGACCCCTTCAGAGTGGTTTCCCATCCAGGCATAGATAACATTTAGATACATTTAGACATTTTGATTGTTCTGTGATTATTATTTTCAGTATGACACAGGTAGCAGTCAGGGCAGCACAGTGTGCCCTGACTGCAAGCTTGCTATACAGATTTCCTCCACTTCCCGGCACTTGCAGAGAATACAGGTCTGTTCCTAGTGCAGCTGCGACACTGAGAGCCGCAAAACCCCTCTATCTGCATCAAATGACCTGCAACGCCCACCGTCACTGCAGATAAATGACCTGCAACGCCCACCGTCAAAAGACGGTGGGCGCCCTTTAAGAGGTTAATTTCTATTTGGACTTCTTTTTTGATGGTCATCAATATCCTGGTCTTCTTAATGTTCAAGTAGAGTCTCATCTTCTTGCTTTCTTCTTCAGCCTTATGATCAGCTTCTCTGGGTCCTTTTCTTTCTCTGCCACCAGGGTTGTATCATCTTCGATTGCTAATGGTTCTTCCACCTTTTTTAACCCCGACACTTGAATTAGTGCAGCTTGTTCATGATTACTTCTGCATAGAGGTTAAAAAGAAAAGGAAAGAGGATTATTGCCTTACACCTTTTTTGAGCTTGACCGAGTCTGTATCTCTATACCTGGTTCACCCTGGGGCTTTTTGATTGTCATAGAGTGACCTGATTAAGCTGATCAGGTGTGGTGGCACTCTTAGATCACTCAGTACTACCCAACGCTTACCATGCTCAACACAGTCAAAATCCTTGGTATTCCATAATAAGAGAAAAATATGAGCGGCACTCACCAGTTTTTTCCTTCTTTATATCTTTATTCCATAGGATACATCAGGATAATAGCACATGCACTCTGGCCAACAGCCGTTTCGCGTCACATCACGCTTTGTCAGGTGAATTGGCTTTTGGATCATGTGCATAAATTGCTTGTGAGCCGTGCTATTGGGAAACGGTGCCTCCTTATCTTGCTTCTCTTGCTATTTAAAATCCTTGGTATAATCAATGATGCATAGGTAGAGCTTCCTATGATACACTATTGCCCTTACAGAATTAAACTTGGACGTCAGGAAGTTCTTAATCAAGGATGTTATCAAAGTTCTTGCTGGCATGGGGGATTAGGGCGATTGTTCTAAAGTTGGCATAATCAATGGTGTCATCTTTATAAATTTCGCGTCACAGGTGGGGGTACTGCTATAGGTTTAGCATTGGGGCCCAGGATCTTAAATTAAAAACTTTCCAAAATGTACCTCTGTTCTGACCTGAAGGTAGAGTGTACGCGTGCAACAAATTAAACCATACCTGAAAACGTCAGCACATGTAAAAAGTTATTCTCAATTCTTACATCACAGACAACCCAAAATGCAAGGCAAGAATTATATGCAGCACAAGGAGGGTTGCCAATTATTCTATTGATGCTACACCATGGCAAGTTTCCATAACATCACATCTTTATTCCAATAGTATAAAATACACAGTTACATCCAATGAACACTCCGTGATAACAGCAGACACGTGAACCTTGTATTATTGATTTACCACATAGTACCCAAATAATATAGCCATAAACAACATTACCATAAGGTGTCCAAATGACACTGTCTAAAATGCACTTTTGCTTTGTAGTTAAAAACCCGCAGTAGAATAGGTTCATAAATTCAGACGCATTCTCCACTAATAATATGCGCAATAAAATTGAAGCCTGGGCAACAAAATTCATACATGTCGCCCCAGATGTCTAGAATACAACCTCATTTGGAGCTGACTTTAGAGCCAGTCTCAAGATAACCATTTAAACCTTCTAGGTGCAAAGATTACTTGAATGTGATTATATACATGTCCTGCACAGTAAGATGGTGGGCCCTCAAAATAATTTTATTTGGTCAGTAGAGCTGCCATAAGTTATTTCAGGTTCCGATACAGTGGAAGCATCTGGGCCCCCAGCCCATTATCAATTCCTATCTTGTACAATATCAGCAGACCCCTTTTTAAAACTTTGGTCAGTACTGTCGTGATGGCAACTATGATGGTGGGACCTGAGAATAATTTCCTCTCGTGGGCCTGAGGAACTTCAGACACTAAAAAATTAGAATGAGTAGTGTAAGCAATGGTTGCTTGGTCCATCTCCAGGGTCCATCTCTGTTGGTTTAGCATACAGCTATTGTTACTAGGCCTGCCTTTGAATAAGCAGAGGTTCTCAATAAGAGGGTCATTTTAGAAGTTCGGGGAGTGCGGGGAGTATTTGGCAAAGTATAAGCAAAGATTTTCAACATTATTTGCACATTATTTGGATATTATTTGGAATGCATCTTATGAGTAAAACTATCTCGGAAAGGGGAAATGATGTTCTGAACAATTATGAACGGGTGGAATGGTGCTACAAAGCTTTGAGGGGTTGTCCAGTGCAGAAAAATTAATCTTAAATAGGGCCATGCTGGGAAAAAAAGTGATATTTACCTATTTGTCTTCTGCCGTTGCCACTCCTGTGCTCCCTAGCATCTGCTCTTCTTCATTTCCAGGTTTTGATTCTGATACACAGGAGAGGCTTGTGCTTCATTCACTTACAATGGAGTTTGAGCCTTTGTTGGGACAAACACCAGCAGTAAAGAACTTCAGATTGCGAGAAGATCCGAAGCAACAGCGGCGGAAACAGGTAGGTGAGTATTACTTTTTTTGATTGCCCACTATATCCCCATTTAAGATTAATTTATCTCTGCTGGACAACCCCTCTAAGAACCAATGGTACAGCATAGATTGCAGGAAAATGTCAGCTTTTTGCAGTTAGACAGCTTGAACAATTTTTTTTTTCAGTATTGAATAGCAATTTCTGCAGTAATATAGAAGCTACACAAGCTAAATTGCCCTGCAAGCTTTTTAGAAAAGCTTGATGAGAAACAGACAAAGCTTTTTAACACCTACATCAATGTCTGTTCATTGTGATAATGCAATGCAAGCTAAATGTATTGCAGCCAGCGTTTTGAATAGGTCCTTTGTGAAGTAAGGGGCCTAGCTTCCAGCTCCAGGCCCTTGATGCAAAATCTGTGACAGGCCCCCACTTACCATGTGCCATTTATAATACTGATGCCTTTTTATATAGTTATCAGGTCATTTCAGCTCCGGGTTCGTGGTGTGACTTCTATCTCTGCACCTCCTATAGCTATGACCCTATTTGTGATGAACTGAAACAAGCTAAGATTGCTCCATTAGACGAATCAACGTCCAGGCATCTTAAACCTACCCCTGTTTCTCCGAAAATAAGACAGTGTCTTATATTAATTTTTGCTTCTAAAGATGAGCTAAGACTTAGTTTTAGGGGATTTTTTTTTCTAAGAACAATAATTCACATTTATTGTTGAACAAAACATCAACATGTATTAATATACTGCAGTGATTTCATCACAAACATCAGCATAAGCAGCCAAACTCCGAATTCCAGAAAAAATATTCACTATGGGCGCATCCACACGGCAGTGAACAAATACCGGCCAGTTTGCCGGCTGGTACTTGTCCGGTTTTGCGGCCGTCCCCACGGCCGCGGGGGGGGACAGCTTTTCTCCGCGATGAGCGGAGAACAGCCCTCCCCTCCCATTGAGAAGCACAACTTCCGTCCGGAAACCGGACGGAAGATTGTGCTTCTACAATGTTTTGCCGCCGGACCGCTGGCGGCAAAACCGTCCGACAGCAAAACCCGTGCAGTGGGGACTGCTGCACGGGTTTTCCATAGAGCACAATTGTGCTCATTTTCGGCCAGTTTTTCAGGCGGTCTGAAAAACCGCAAACCGGCTGAAAAACCGGCCGAAAACCCGTGCCGTGGGGACATGCCCTATGTCTTATTTTCAGGGGTGTCTTATTTTCGGGAAACAGGGTAGTGAGTGGATTCTACTCTTACCTGAAATGAATGAAGCACCAGTTGGTATACACTATAGCCATAACATTAAAAGGGCACTACCATCAAAATTTTTCTTTTCAAATATTGGCAAGCAATATGCGAGTATTATATGGATTTTTTTTATTAGGTAGTTGTTTTTTTATAGAATTTATTAGCGTTCCCCTATTAACATGGCTACTTGATTTGTCTCTCTGATGTTTCTTTGTGAGCTCTGATAGCACAGCAGTAAGGATTGATTGGTGGTTTTTTTTTCAGGCTAGCAATAACCTGAGAGATTTAAGTACTATCAGCGGGACCTGATAAGTGTGAAGAAACCCCTTTTCCAGTGCAGAAAAAGATTACTATATTATCCTTTCATGTATTGCGCTTTTCACTGCCCTGTGGTTTAGTCTAATTTTAGTTATCCTCTGCCCTGTCATTTAGGAGCTCTTTACTATCACACCTAGAAAAGGACAAGTTTTTATACAGTGGGTACTGAAAGTATTCAGACCCCTTTAAATTTTTCACTATTTGTTTCATTGCAGCCATTTGGTAAGATCCAAAAAGGTAAATTTTTTGCTGATTAATGTACCCTCTGCACCACATCTTGAAAGGAAAAAAACAGAAATGTTGATATTTTCGCTAATTTATTAAACAAGAATTATTACAAGGTCTTAAATATTCAGACCCTTTGCTCAGTATTGAGGAGCTAGTACAGCCATGAGTCTTCTTGGGAATGATGCAACAAGTTTTTCACACCTGGATTTGGGGATCCTCTGCCTTTCTTCCTTGCAGATCCTCTCCAGTTCCCTCAGGTTGGATGGTGAACGTTGATGGACAGCCATTTTCAAATCTCTCCAGAGATGCTCAATTGGGTTTAGGTCGGGGCTCTGGCTGGACCAGTCAAGAATGGTCACAGAGTTGTTCTGAAGCCACTGTATTGTTATTTTAGCTGTGTGCTTAGGGTCATTGTCTTGTTTGAAGATGAACCTTCAGCCCAGTCTGAGGTCCAGAGCGTCTGGAAGAGGTTTTCATCCAGGATATCTCTGTACTTGGCTGCATTCATCTTTCCGTCAATTGCAACCAGTCGTCCTGTCCCTGCAGCTGAAGAACACCCCCATAGCATGATGCTGCCGCCACCATGTATCACTGTTGTGATTGTATTGGGCAGGTGATGAGCAGTGCCTGGTTTTCTCCACACATACCGCTTACAAGTAACACCAAAAAGTTCAATCTTCGTCTTATCAGATCAGAGAATCTTATTTCTCATAGTCTGGGATCCTTCATGTGTTTTTTTGCAAACTGTATGGGGGCTTTCAGATGTCTTGCACTGAGAGGAGGCTTCTTTTGGCCGCACTCTGTCATAAAGCCCCGAATGGTGGAGGCTTCAGTGATAGTGGACTTTGTGGAACTTTCTCCCATCTCCCTACTGCATCCCTGGATCTCAGCCACAGTGATCTTGAGGTTCTTCTTTACCTCTCTTACCAAGGCTCTTCTCCCACGATTACTTAGTTTGCTGGACGGCCAGGTCGAGGAAGAGTTGTGGTCGTCCCAAACTTCTTCCATTTAAGGTTTATGGAGGCAACTGTGTTCTTAGGAGCCTTGAATGCTGCAGAAAGTTTTTTGTAACCTTGGCCAGATCTGTGCCTTGCTACGACTCTGTCTCTGAGCTCCTTGGGCAGTTCCTTAGACCTCATGATTCTCATGTGCTCTGACATGCACTGTGAGCTGTGAGGTCTTATATAGACAGGCGTGTGCCTTTCCTAATCAAGTCCCCTCAGTTTAATTAGACACAGCTGGACTCCAATGAAGGAGTAGAACCATCTCAAGGAGGATCATAAGGAAATGGACAGCATGTGAGTTAAATATGAGTGTCACAGCAAAGGGTCTGAATACTTATGACCATGTGATATTTCAGTTTTTCTTGTTTAATACGTTTGCAAAAATATCTACATTTCAGTTTTTTTCCTTTCAGGATGGGGGCAGAGTGTACATTAATGAGAAAAAAGAACTTTTTTGATCTTACCAAATGGCTGCAATGAAAGAAAGAGTGAAAAATGTAAAGGGGTCTGAATACTTTCCGTACCCACTGTATGTAATTTTTATTTGCTTAGGACTGCCGAAAAAATGTAAATGAAAAAATACTGCCAACAATTCAAATAAAAATTGTTTTTCAGGAATATTGGTTTTAACAAAAATACTCCTTTCTGATGAAAGTGTCCCTTTAAAAGGATTGTCCACCTCATAACAAAACAAACAAGCTGCTTCTGGGGCCCCAGTAAAAAAACAAACAATTTGTACTCATCTTTCTACAGTCCCCTTTTCTAGCACCTCTCCATATTGAGAGGCGAAGTCACTGTTTGGCTGCAGTGTTCACGTGCCACTACTTACATCACCATTCAGAGCTCTTCACTTCCAAATGGTGAAGTTAATCTGACGTTCCCATTCAGAAGTTCAAGGATGAAAACAGATGTCCGGGGAGATGCGACGCTGGATCTGGAAACTGGAGTTAGGTGACGACTCCTTACCAGCCTCATATTGTGTAGGTCCTCCATTTGCTGGAAAACAGCTCCAACCTGTCAAGAGATGGACTCCACCAATCCTCAGAAGGTGTTCTTTGGTATCTGTCAACAAAATATTAGCAACATATCCTTTAAATTCTGTCAATTCTGTCACTATTGACGGAATAACATCATGTGAATAGCTTCTTATTTATGTCTATTGAAGGGATGTATTGAACATACAACCATAAGAACAATCACATTCGTTCAAACATTTCTGATAATTTCAAGGTATGGTTGAAAATACTCAACTGCTGATCTACTTACTATCTACAGTTGAAACCAGAAGTTTGCATGCACTGTATAAAAAGACACATATGCACGGTTTTCTCACTATCTGACATGAAATCAGAATAAACCTTACATGGTTTAGGTCAATTAGGAACCAAAATTATTTATATTTGCCAAATGCCAGAATAATGAGGGAGAATTTTTAAGGCATTTTTATTACTTTCTGCAAAGTCAAAAGTTTACATACACTAGGATTACTATGCCTTTAGACAATTTGAGACAGCCCATAAGATGATGTCAAGTCTTTGGAAACTTTATTGGCAACATCTTAGTTAATAAGAGACACACCTGTGTATGTACCTTCAGGTATCTGGAAATTGCACACCAGAAACACACAGCTTCTGTGTGTAACATCATGAGAAAGTCTAAAAAAAATCAGTCAAGATGTCAGGAAGAGAATTTTGGACTTGCACAAGTCTGGATCATCCTTGGGTGTAATTTCCAGATACCTGAAGGTGCCTCGTTCAATTATTCAAACAATTATACGCAGGTACAAACAAGATGGGAATGCCCAGCCATCATACCGCTCAGGAAGGAGATGGGTTCTGTGTCTCAGAGATGAATGTGATTTGGACCGACATGTGCATATCAGCCCAAGAACAAAAGCAAAAGACCTTGTGAAGATGCTGGTGGAAGCTGGTAAGATTGTGTCATTATCCACAGTGAAATGTGTACTGAATCAATATGGGCTGAAAGGCCACTCTGCCAGGAAGAAGCCATTACTCCAAAATAAGCATATAAAAGGAAGATTATGATTATTATTAATAATAATAATCTTTATTTATATAGTGCCAACATATTCCACACCACTTTACATTTCAGAGGGTGTAGGTATAGACAAAAAGACATACATTGCACAATGAAAAGCTACATACAGATGAGACACAAGGTGTGAGGGCCCTGCTGCCTAGGAGTAATGGTGGTACCACACACTGAAACAGAAATAGCAGGGTGGGGTCTGTTAGTAGATGGTGGGATGACTAGAAGTTCAGTTTTAGTAAGGTTTAGTTTAAGATAGAGGGAAGACATGATGTCAGAGACAGCGGACAGACAGTCACTGGTGTTTTGTAGGAGAGCAGGACTGATGTCACGGGAGGAGGTGTATAATTGAGTGTCATCAGCGTAGAGATGGTACTGGAAGCCAAATCTGCTGATGGTTTTTACAATTGGGGCTGTGTAGATTGAGAAGAGGAAAGGACCAAGAACGGATCCCTGAGGAACCCCAACAGCAAGAGGAAGAGGAGAAGAAGTAGAACCTGCAAATGAGACACTATAGGAGCGGTTAGAGAGGTAGGATGAGAACCAAGCAAGAGCGGTGTCCTGGTGGCCAATGATTCTGAGCATGCTGAGGAGAAGATGGTGGTCAACAGTGTCAAATGCAGCAGAGAGATCCATAAGAAGCAGCAAGAAGTAGTTGCCCTGAAATTCAGCTGTGAGGAGATCATTTGAGACTTTAGTTAGAGCAGTTCTGTGGAGCGGAAACCTGATTGTAGAGGATCGAGGAGAGAGTTAACGGAGAGAAAGCGGATTAAGCGAGAGTAGACCAAGCGTTCCAGGAGTTTAGAGATGAAGGGCAGGTTAGAGACTGGCCGGTAATTAGCAGCACAGGACGGGTCCAGAGTGGGCTTTTTACGTAAAGGAGTTATAACAGTGTGTTTAAAGGAGATTAATGTTTGCAAGTGCCCACAGGAACAAAGACCTATATGTTTTGTGGTCTGATGAAACTAAAATGTAACTGTTTGGCCATAATAATCATTGTTACTTTGGAGGAAAAAGGGAGAATCATCCCAACTGTGAAACATATGGATGGCAGCATCATGTTGTGGGGTTGTTTTTATCGATCCAAAACGCTTTATTGAAAAGGCACATCTGATAGCATACATGCAGTATAGAAAATAGGGAGACCAAAAAGGTCTCAAATATTATGAACAAAAAACAGTAATTACATACAATCAACCGCAAAGGTCCATGTTATAGGTCAATTACAAAGCATCAAATAACATGTAAAACATACAAATGTATCAAATCAGCATAATGTAATATTGGTAAGAGCAAGGCACAATCTGATGGAAAAGTTCTTACTGGATTAGACATCAACATAAGTGTCCATAGAAAAGAAGAAGGACAGGAAAGCAGGAAGAGAGGAGAGAGAAAGAGAAAAAAAAAAAAGAGGTGTGGGGTGGGGGGAGGGAATCGTACTGCCATGAGGCCCCATGCACACATTTCACACACACCTTTCCACAAAACCACAACCACCCCAGACCCCTGTATGATATGCCCAATAGAATATAGTCAGTAAATACTTTATTGCAGCCTATCCCAAGGAAGTACGAAAAGTGGGAGACGATTGGAAGGAGAGCCATGGTGCCCAAGTCCTGAGTAGTTGTCTAACTTGGGCATCGGAGGAGGCCAGAAGTTCTTCCATGTGATAAGTATGAGAGACTTCAGAAAACCACTCCATTATGGGTTTGTTTTGCAGCAGGAGCGACTGGTGCACTTCACAAAATAGATGGCATCATGAGGAAAGAAGTTTATGTGGAAATTCTGAAGCAACATCTCAAGACATCAGCCAGGTTAAGTTAAAGCTTGGGCGGAAATGGGTCTTCTAAATAGACAATGACCTGAAGCATACTGCCAAACTGGTTACAAAGTGGCTTAAGTCAATGTTTTGGAGTGGCCATCACAAAGCCCTGATCTCAATCCTATTGAAAATTTATGGGCAAAGCTGAAAAGGCAGGAGCGAGCAAGTCGACCTACAAAAATGGTTCAGTTACACCAGTTCTGTCAGGAGGAATGGGCCAAAATGCCAACCAACTATTGTGAGAAGCTTGTGGAAGGATATCCAAAACGTTTGACCCAAATCATACAGTTTAAGGGCAAATCCTACCAAATCCTAATGAAATGCATGTAAACTTTTGCCTTTGCAGAAAGTAATAAAAATCCTTTAAAAATTCTCTCTCATTGTTCTGGCATTTGGCAAATATAAATAATTTTGGTTCCTAATTGACCTGAGAAGGTTTATTCTGATTTCATGTCAGATAGTGAGAAGGACATGCATATGTGTCTTTTTATATAGTGATTGTAAACTTCTGGTTTCAACTGTATAGCATGAACTGGCACTCAACAGGCAATTCATCTGTCCATGTAAAGGGACCCTACAGATTTGTGTTGGATGCTCCAATTATCTGTACCGTATACAACTTCCAAGTGTGTCAAATTGCTCAGAATCCTGTTGTATAAAGTCAGTTTTTGGATATTGGCCAATTAATGTCTCTCTGTTGCTCCATGTTGTTTTATGTTCTGATGTCTAATGATTGCCCTCTGTTCTCCTGGCACAGGACTATGCCATGGGACTTTAAATCACAGCTGTCAATCACACAGCAACGTTCTCTTGCATATACAAGATCTGGCATATTTAAGGAGTTGTACAGTTTAATAAAATAACAGCCAAATGTGGCCATGGTGGGGAAAAATAGAAGAAAAACCTGATACGTACCTTCCGGTCCCCTACTGCTGCCGCTCTGGAACTCTTTGGGATCTGCTCCTCTTCATTTCCGGGTTCTCATGCCAACACACAGGAGAGGCTTACACTCCATTCACTCACTGTGGAGTGCGAGCCTCTCCTGTTTGTTAAGAGGAAAAAACACCAAAGTGAAGAGAATTGAATCCCTAAGGCGTTCCTGAGCTGCAGTGGTGGAGGCATGGGAGGTGAGTATCACTTCTTTTTTTTTTCATTTTTCACCACCCTGACCTTATTTAAATATAATTTTATTAAACTGGACAAATCCTTTAAACTTCACTATTTTGCATTACTCCATAATTTATTATATTTTACCATAATACAACTTTTTTCTCGAAATTTAGAAATCAGCCCTGCCCTGGAAGTGTGGCCACTTATTTAGACTTGCTAGTCAACCCCACGGCATTCACTTATCAATACATATTTTATGACCACAATTCCTAAATAGTGAATTACATTTTAAAAACTGTTGGTTCAGTCTCTTATGACATTGTGTCAAACTAAACTGTTGTATATTCAGACATTACAGAGTGTAATCTTTGGATTTCAACAATTAGTTCCTCTGATCTCAGCAATAAAACAGTTCAATGGACTGGGTGTCAGAGGATGGGCACACTGTATTTGATTCTTGTTTTGCTGGGAAACAATCACTATTCTTTGAAGACTTGAGTATATAGCATCAGGTGAATGTGGGTTTATAGGCATACAATGACGGCTAGACACTTAATTGTTGATGGCTGTTTGTGAAAATTCCAAGAGAAATTTATCTCTGCATCTGTGTTTGTCATTATACATTGTAATTGGTTTGCTAGGAGGTTTGTCTTAGTTGTGATTACATTGAGATACAAATGCACATTATCAGATTTGCAAAGGTGTATTCTCATGGTGCAATGCTGTCCTTTAAAACCACACCAAAACAGGTGAAACACATTTATTAAATTTTTACATGTAAAACACATTCATGTTATGTTTCTCCTGTAAAGTATATAGCTAATTACCGTGTTGGAAGACAAGTGTTTTTCCAGGTTTTTGATTACCATTCTAGTTTCCAATAGATTGTGTCCCTGTACATGTTGGCTATCAGATCTAATTGGACAATGTCAGACTGGGACACCTCCTCCCCCAACTGGTAACACCCATCTGACTGATTCAGTAATACATTTCTAGAAGCAAAAACAGAGGAACAGCACAACACAAGAGTTGTAAGAGAAGATGCTCCTGAATTGCTATTTCACAGGAAACACAAGGATTTACTAAAGCAGACATGTCAGCAGAGACGTAACTTGAAGCTCTGGGGCCCTAGTGCAAAAAGTGAAATGGGCCCCCCAGCTACAAGGTGCCACTTATAATGCTTGTATATTGTTATGGGGCAGGAGCGCTTTTGGGCCCCTCAGGCTGCAGGGCCCGGTAGCGACTGCTACCTCTGCACCCCCTATAGCTACGCCCCTGCATGTCAGGAACCTCCACAGGTTCTCTTTAAAATATGGAGATTTGGAGGCATTAGGTTCTTCAATATTAATATTTAAGGTGTGGTAGCACTAGGATAGGGCAGCATTTTAACTCCTTAACGACCATGCACTGTCTTTTGGCGTCGGCTGGTGCGGGTCATTCGGCTGGTGCGGGTCGTTCGTCTGCAGCGACGTCTTTTGGCGTCGCTGCAGACATTGGAGTTTGTGGCGCCCGGCGCCGCAGCTGCGCGGGGATCTGGACTGTACTACACAGCCCCGATCCCAGAGCATCTCCTGCAAGCACTGTGGAGCAGGGGAAACCTCCGCAACCCGGTGCTTTAACCCTTTGATTGCGGCGGTGCGTTACCGCAGCGCAATCAAAGGGTTCCCCTGCTCTGTCGGGTGATCGGAAAACCCAGTGACCCGACAAAGCCCGGGGAACGGCTGCACAGTCAGCCCTGGGGACCTAGAGTGTCCCCAGAGCTGTCGGTGTATGAAGCCAGTGACTAGGACGCACTTTGTGCTGTCCTTATCACTGCCTGTGTCAAAGTGACACAGATTACAGTGTATTAGCATATATGAATATGCTAATACATTACTATGTATAAATTTTTTATTTTTTTTTAAATGTAAAACAGTTCTCTCTTCATGGGAGTAAAGAAAAAGTAAAAAAACATAAAAAGTGTAAAAAAAAATAAAAAAATAAATTAAAAATAAATATTTAGTAAAAAATAATTGTGCATAAATTACACACAAAAAAAACCCCTACACATATTTGGTATCCACACGACCGTAACAACCTGTAAAATTAATCTAACAAGTTATTAAGTGTGAAATGTGAATGGTGTAAAAACAAAATAAAAAAAACAAAAAAAAAAATACTGCAATTATTTATAAGTGAACTTAAACTATTCCCCCATAAAGTACAACTTGTCTCAAATAAAACGAGGCCTCATACAACTGCATTGAAAAAATAAAAAGTTACAACTGTTGAAACACAAGGAGGCAAAAACTAAAAAAAATGTTCTGGTCATTTACTACTTCTCAGGCATTCGGCTTAAGGGGTTAATTTGGTTTGCCTATTCTCTATAACAGATAGGATGGCTGGAATCACCAACAAATATGTTTTTCATTGTATAAACCCAAAATTGTCACGGGAAGACGAGATCCCCAGACAGAAACTGATCTATTTTCTTCATGTAATAAGGGCAAATTCACTACAAAAAGAGATGTTATTCGGAACGGTAAAAAGAAACAAAGGAGACCAAAGGAGACCAAAGGCCGTTAGTTGGACACAACCAAGAGTGGAAAACGGGAAAGTATGGTGAAAACTGGCCTACCTGGTATTCAAGAGTCAAACATGCCTGAATGGATAGAAGAAGAAGAATTGTTAATAAACTTCATTACTGACTTATAATACTCTTGTGTCCATATTTTCATTAAAGGGACGCTATTGTTAAAAAAATTTTTGCACATATTGGCAAGCTATATGTGACTCTTATAAATAATTTGTTTTGGAAAACTTGGCTGTTTTATAATTTATTTTCTCATTTTCTCTTTACTACCACACTACTGAAATAGAAAAAAAAATCCTGCCAAAAATTCTAAACAAAATTTGTTTTCTAGAATCATTGGGCGACGTGTATGAAACTTGGCGCCAACATGCTGTAACGGCTAGGGACGTTGTTCCACTGGACCACCGCAAGCGGTGGTACAGGCCACACCAGGGAGCGGAGTCTAAGTGGGTCCCGGTGTTCACCAGAGCCCGCCGCAAAGCAGGATGGACTTGCCGCGGCGAGATTCCACCAGGTCGCTTCCCCTGACGTGACTTGATTGCGGAGGCAGTCGAGATGCAGCGAGGTACAAGACGTGAGACGAGCTCGTAGTCGGGGACAGGCAGAAAGGTCAGGACAGGCGGCGAAGGTTCGCGGTCGGTAAACGTAGGCGAAGAGGTTCGGTATACGCCAAGACGAAAACAAGGCTTCGGGAATGCTTTTACAATAGGCAGACGCACTAAAGATCTGGCAGGGAACTATGGGAGGTGACCGGAATATATAGGGACAGCTCCCGGCAATTAACCAATTACCGGCGCGCTGACCCTTTAAACTTCAGAGAGCCGGCATGTGCGCCCTAGGGAACGGGAGCGCCTGCCCCGGCCAGCCGCAGAGCAGAGGAGAGAAGGAGCATGGTCGGGTGAGTAACGCACTGAATCGCGAGTGCGACCGCGGCCTGACATGCGAGGGTGCACGGATGCGCACGGCAGTACTAAATCGACATAGAGCAGTGTAGTATGCAACCATATGTATGAACCCGTCGTATGTTCATTCATAAATCTAGCGCGTAGTATACCTTGCATAACAGAACATATCTTTAGTGCATTTTTGCCGCATTCAAAAGTGTTGTGTCTGGTGCAAAATGCACCATGTTTTGGCTTACATCTATAGAACAGGGCTACGACAGGTTTTTTGGCTCAAAGCACACCAGAAACCTGACGCAGCATCGTTCATAGATTTCACCTACTGTTTTTAATAAAAATATTCCTAGCTGATAGAAGTGTCCCTTTAAAGGGATTGTGTCATCAAAAAATGACTTATTGTTTAACTCACATTTTTATGTTAAACACATTTTTTTAGGAATTTTTGGTTATATATTTTTTTTAATTTTCCATATCACTTTCAGTATTTTTTTAAATAATTCTTAAGTCCTGTAGTTTTCACTTTGGCCACTAAGCCTAATAATCGTCTGACACTTCCTGTTCTGTTTACAGAGCTTTTCAGTAGTCTGCTTATTATCAGTAATGGTCAAACTGAAAGGAGACACCATTGTGACAGATAACACAGAATCCACCAGTCACAAGAGGAGATGTCACAGCTCCCCCTCTCCCCTCCCTTCACAGTGAAAACTCTCCTATACAAGTCTATGGGACAGAATCTGTCTTAAGAATCCTATGTGCATGAAGCTGCTGTAAAGTATCTCTCTGACTGCTGTTAAAGAAGTGCAAGCAAGAATGTCTTCCCCACAATCATATATAGACGGCCAAATAGAGAATTCTCCAATCAGGAAATAAAAACTGAGAGGAACAGAATATGGATCAGGGTCTTGATTTAATAAGTAAAAAAAAAAAATTGGCGACAGATTCCCTTTAACAACCAGATCCGTCTGCCGCTGATTATTGCCTGCTGACATTTAAACACATAGACCAATACACAAATCCCTACACCCAGAGCCGATAGCACTGATCTTATTTGCCACAAATGCATAAAATATACATATGTGATGGGTTTTCTACAAACAAATATATTTCCATTTTTGTTTTTTTCCAGAAAACAGATAACTTAACATCAATGTACTATATCATTCCAAAAACTAGAAAGTCCTTACAGATCTCCTTTCTTTTATTCTTTTCATCAACAAAAGATATCTGATCATTGATTGCAGTGAATTTAGGTCCTCTGAGCCGCCTCCCAGTCTAATCCCCAGCAGCCAGAATCAATATCATGTACTGATGAGACCTAATAAGGCTGAAACAGCAATTTGCGATGTTCAGCTAGTCTCAAAGAAGTGTAAATGGTATTGTTTCTGACATTTTATCTACCCGTGCTCATTTATAAATTATAACACCACATATGTATTCCTAATGTCACTGGCGTCTTAAAGGATAGGTCCACTTTTTTAATAACTTGATTTGCATTTTGATACCTGGAAGGAACTGAAGTTTTAAAGGTAAGTATTCAACATTATTATTATAGAGGAAGAACTCAGAATATGCTTTCTCGAATAATTAGTAAATCATCATTTAAATTGGTAGACATTAATGTTAAATCAAAGAAATGCTATTGTTATAAATATTTTTTTTTCCTTTTAAGGGCTTGTTCACACGGAGTTTGCACTTTACATGCAATTCTTTTCAAGACGGAGCCGAGCTGCACTTTTGAAACACGCAGCGACGACCCCTCGTCTGAACTCCGCTGCGTGTTTGTCATAGCGAGCAGTGATAATCTTACTGCTAATTGTTTAGATCTGTCTTGGTGACTGACTGAGCGGACCCCAAGACGGATCCTAAAAGCGCTTGTAACACGGAGTGTAAACTCCGTGTGAACAAGCCCTAATAGGTTGGACTTTATGAACAAATATTAAACTAGCCTTACTTACCTCTCAGCTCCCTGGTCACAATCAGGGCCATCTCAACAGCATTATGGGCCCCAGGCAAAGCAGTGAACTGGCCCAGTACAAGCACAAGCATGACGTCACACCAGGCCATCCCTCTAAGGCAGTGGTTCTCACCTTTCTAATGCCGTGACCCCGCAATACGGTTTCTCATGTTGCGGTGACCCCAAACCAAAAAATTATTTTGATGGCTACTTCAAAACTGTAATTTTGCTACACGAGGGGTTACATATGTGTGACGCCTCTAAGCGGTACCTCTACATGTCACATACATGTAAAGGTACCACTCAGAGCCGTTACATAGATGTAACCTTATACAAGGGCCTGTGAGTGGTACATGGGGGGGGTTACATACAGTCATATGAAAAAGTTTGGGCACCCCTATTAATCTAAATCATTTTTAGTTCTAAATATTTGGGTGTTTGCAACAGCCATTTAAATTTGATATATCTAATAACTAATATTGCACATTTTGTGTTAGTACAATAAACCTCATATCAATCCGGAAATATTACTGTGTCCATCAGCTATTAGATATATCAAATTAAAATGGCTGTTGCAAACACCCAAATATTTAGAACTAAAAATGATTAAGATTAATAGGGGTGCCCAAACTTTTTCATATGACTGTATATGTGACGCCTCTGAGCGGTACCTCTACATCTCACATACATATAAAGGTACCACTCAGAGCGGTTACATAGATGTAATCTTATACAGGGGCCTGTGAGTGGTACATGGGGGGTTACATATATGTAACGCCTCTGAGCGGTACCTCTACATGTCACATATATGTAAAGGTACCACTCAGAGCCGTTACATACATGTAACCTTATACAGGGGCCTGTGAGTGGTACATGGGGGGTTACCTAGATGTGACGCCTCTGAGCGGTACCTCTACATGTCACATATATGTAAAGGTACCACTCAGAGCCGTTACATAGATGTAACCTTATACAGGGGCTCTGAGTGGTACATGGGGGGTTACATATGTGTGACGCCTCCGCGTGGTACCTCTACATGTCACATACATATAAAGGTACCACTCAGAGCCATTACATAGATGTAACCTTATACAGGGGCCTGTGAGTGGTACATGGGGGGTTACATATATGTAATGCCTCTGAGCGGTACCTCTACATGTCACATATATGAAAAGGTACCACTACAAGAGCCGTTACATAGATGTAACCTTATACAGGGGCCTGTAAGTGGTACATGGGGGGTTACATATGTGTGACGCCTCCGCGTGGTACCTCTACATGTCACATACATATAAAGGTACCGCTTAGAGCCGTTACATAGATGTAACCTTGTCCGGGGGGGCGGGGAGGAGGCTGTGATTGGCACATGAGGGGTTCCATATGTGACCCCTCATGTGCCACTCACAGCCCCCCCCCTGGAAGGGGGGGGGGGGGAATGTAATGTGTATATCATGTGATGACTATGTGTGGTACATGTAACAGGTTAATAACATATTACTTGTACCACATACAGACATTACATGATGCAAGGGATGTGTGTGTTTTATACTAAATTACCTTGCAGCCAGGAACAGCCCTGCCGTACAGTGTCAGCGTTCTCTCTGCACTGAGTACAGGGCAGGGCTGTTCCTGATGCTTGGATACATATTGTGAGCACGTGATGCTGCGCGCTTTCAGCGTCCTGCACGCACCGCCCACAAGGACGGCGGGACGTAAGTCCGTGCTCGCCGCAGCGCCGCTCACAGGAGCAGCTCACTGAGGCACCAATGCGGAGAGTAACGGCGCCCACTGCTCCCCCTCCCCTCGCTAATTCAAACGGCGCCGCTGCGACTCCTCCCTGCATAGTGCGGCGCCCACAGCGCTCCTCCGCAAATCCGCAGCACCCAGTTCTCTGTCCTCACGGCGCCCCCCTCAGCTCTCTGGCCGGCCAGCGACCCCTGTGTTTTGGTCGTTCGACCCCCACCGGGGTCACGACCCACAGGTTGAGAACCGCTGCTCTAAGGGTATGTTCACACAGCGTAATACGCGCCGCAATATGCCGGGTGTTTTGGGAGTTGCACTGATCAGTGCGTACTCCTGAAGCACAGGGGGTGGGGGGAGGGGACGGGCAGCCCACCAGCCCCATTGACATGCATCACTCGCGGCGTGTAATCGATGCAAATAATTGACATGTCACTTATCTCCCCGGATGTACAATACAATAGTATTGTATGCGCGGGGGACGAGGCGTAATCCATAGATCTCTATGAGAGCTATGGATTACTGTAATTGTGGCGCGCATCTCGCCGCATATTAAGCGTGATACGTGCCGAAATAAGCAGCAAAATGTGCGCCCAAATAAGCCGTGTGAACATACCCTAATATTGGCAGAATAGACACCACATTAGGTCATGTCTCTAATCACCCTCAATCACACTCAATCATACCCAGTTTCCTCTGGGGCCAATCTGGGAACTTCATGCCCTGAAAAGTATGGAGGGCTGGAAAGGCACCAAGAGGAGTGAGATTATTTGTTTAGAGTACAAACAAATCGGACTGAGGCACTTTGCTGTTGGTGGACAGTTTAGATCAAAGCTATACTATTGGCAGGTATTGTATTCATCTTTCTCTTAGCATCTGCAGAGAGCTGCTGTTTGTTTCTCTGTGTTTGCAAAACAGTGGGGTTATCAGGGTCTATAGAGATGTATTTATTAAAATAATATAGTTGATATAAATACATACAATGTATGCCATCTTTACTTTCTTGCTTGAGTCTAGAGTATTTTTTATTTTAGAAACTGATGATGTGCGTGACCAAGAGAAAGTTTGAAGGTGAATATTGTATGTGGGCTGGTGGGGGTTTGGTGCTAGAGCTGCTTTTAAGTCCCAGTATATTATTATTATTATTATTTATTTTAAAGCGCCATTGATTCCAGGGCGCTGTACATTCGAGGGGGTTACATACATTACATAAGTCAAACGAGTACAGTGATAAGGGATAATGACAATTGGCACGACAGAGGGAGAGAGGACCCTACCCGCGAGGGCTTACAATCTACAAGGAGGGGGGGAAGAGACAGGAGGTGAGGGGCGTGAGGGGAGTATAGCCTGGAGTGGGTCTCTGACTCCCCAGTCCAACAGTGCTACCATGTGACATTTCATGCAAATAAAGTAAAACTTACACCTTAATAATATGTTTAAAAATACGAGTACAGGACACAAATATCATCTACATGTGTATGTAATTGACCCAACTACACACTAATGACTATCCAACCTAAGCAGTGCATATGCCACATAAATGCTTTATTTCTTCCTACAGGCAAGCAGAGTGCCATATGCATTGCCTTATCATCAGCATGATTGAGAAAGCATTTCCTGAGTCTTGTTCTGATCGTCCGTGTACCGTACTGTTTGTCTCCGTCTCCTGACCACGAACCTCTGCCGCCTGTCCTGACCTTCTGCCTGTCTCCGACTACGAGCCTGCCTTACGATTCTGTACCACACTAAACCTCAGCTGCCACCGCAAGCAAGTCACGTCAGGGGTAGCGACCTGGTAGACTCCCGCCGCAGCAAGTCCATCCCGCTTTGCGGCGGGCTCTGGTGAAAACCGGGACCTACTTAGACTCCGCTCCCTGGTGTGGCTATTGCCATCGCTTGCGGTGGTCCAGAGGATCCACTACTACGACCGGGACCGTTACATGCAGGGTGCAGTTGGTTGACACAGATGCTGTTTGTAGTAGTGGTGATGGTGGGTGGTGTGGTGCACCTGCGCTGTAGAATAAGCTACAACACTTGTTCCAGGAATTTCAGGCATTTTACTCACGGCTCATTTCGAAAGTAGTGGCACCTTGTGTGGTCACTAAACTTTGATCTATCTTATGAAAAATTCAACACAACAAAAGCTGTAACAAACTTGTTTGTCCTGATCACATTGGTCTGCAAGAATGAGGACAGGGTTCAAACCCTACGCTAAATATATCCTACCCAGACATAGAATTGCAAGCTACACTCACCGGCCACTTTATTAGGTACACATGCAAAGTAACGGGTTTGGACCCCCTTTTGCCTTCAGAACTGCCTCAATTCTTCGTGGCATGGGATTCCACAAGGTGTTGCAACGATGCTCAATTGGCCCCCAAAGGGGGCCCAAAGAGTGCCAAAAAATATTCCCCACACCATGACACCACCACCACCACCTGAACCGTTGATAAAAGGGCCCGGGATGGATCCATGCTTTCATGTTGTTGACGCCAAATTCTGACCCTACCATCCGAATGTCGCAGCAGAAATCGAGACCCCATCAGACCGGGCAACGTTTTCCAATCTCTATCG
This sequence comes from Phyllomedusa bahiana, assembly GCA_025379985.1. NCBI lineage: Eukaryota > Metazoa > Chordata > Amphibia > Anura > Hylidae > Phyllomedusa > Phyllomedusa bahiana. The sequence goes on from JAODAL010016913.1 coordinate 71,900, forward strand.
TCCCATTTCGATGAGCTTGGGCAAATTGGAGCCTCAGTTTCCTTTCTTAGCTGAAAGGAGTGGCACCCGGTGTGGTCTTCTGCTGCTGTAGCCCATCTGCCTCAAAGTTCGCCTTTACTGTGCGTTCAGAGATGCTCTTTTTGCCTACCTTGGTTGTAACGGGTGCTATTTGAGTCACTGTTCCTTTCTATCAGCTCGAACCATTCTGCCCATTCTCCTTTGACCTCTGGCATCAACAAGGCTTTTCCCCGCCCACAGGACTGCCGCTCTCTGGATTTATTTTCTGTGTCGTACCTTTCTCTGTAAACCCTAGAGATGGTTGTGCGTGAAAATCCCAAAGGGGATCAGCAGTTTCTGAAATACTCAACCAGCCCTTCTGGCACCAACAACCATGCCACGTTCAAAGGCACTCAAATCACCTTTCTTCCCATACTGATGCTCGGTTTGAACTGCAGGAGATTGTCTTGACCATGTCTACATGCCTAATTGCACTGAGTTGCCGCCTTGTGATTGGCTGATTAGAAATTAAGTGTTAACGAGCAGTTGGACAGGTGTACCTAATAAAGTGGCCGGTGAGTGTATGTGTCTGCAGAGGTAACCGTGTTATTTTCTCAGTCCATATTTCTGTACTGTGTCAGAGAGTCTAACCACCTGCCATAGGAGGATTAGTAAGTGTATTGTGAAGGCTTCTAGAAACAGTGACCAGTGACTGGACTGCAGCACTGTATTTGTAGGGCTACGTCACATTTGCATTTATGTTTCCGGTTTTCTGTTCTGTCAAAGGTACAGAAAGATGAAAACAATGGCAATGCTAGATCATAACCTGATGGACTCCAACAGCCCTCCAATGGACTCCAATGACTGTATCAAGGCTCAGTGTGTTTCTGTGATGTCGTCTGTCATTTGACTGAACAAACACTGCAGGATGCGACGGAGCTCTTAAAGGTACCTTCGCTGCTGATTTGAATGTAGCCTAACATAGTAGATAATGATAACTTCCTGTTAATAAATTAAAGTGGAGCTGTTACCTGGATATATGCTGCTGTTCTTACTGTGACCAGCGCTTGAGGCGGTTATTTTACAGATTCACAGTTCTTCTGTTAAAGAAGGCTTGTCACTTCTTTTGGGCGACATGTCCCAACACGCCAACGCCAGTTTATTGGTCTATTTTGCACCAAAACCACTTTTTACGCCATATTCTTGTTGTAAATGAACTGTTGTACACCAAAACTAGGCGCTTTATATGCCGGGCACGACACTTTGTAATGCGCCTAAATATGGTGCGCTGTGCGCCCCTGTCGCGCTGTGCGCCTATTGAGGCGCATTACATATTTTATGCATCTCCATCAGGCAATGCACCTCGATAGGTGCATTACATAAACCACCAATGGTATGCTATGCACCGCGAGTTGCGCAATGCGCCTTTTTTGCCATTTTAGGCGCATTAAGTTTTCTATGCAAGGTATACCTAACACCAGATTTTGGAAAGTATTGGACTTTCGGGCGCACTTTACACTGATTTAATACGCCTAAAACTGCCGTGGAAAGGCCACTTTTCTGACATGTCGCCCTAAATCTTTTTTTCCCTCCAGATAGGAGGAGTCTTTTCTTGTCTTTTAAGGTGGTTTTACATGAACCGCTTTTTTTTCATACTTTTCCTATCCTAACATAGTAGATAATAATAACAATGTCCTGTTAACAAATTAAAGTGGTGCTGTTACCTGGAGATATGCTGCCCTAAGGGCAGTATAATGTGGGAACAGGTCCGATTTCCTATTAACTCAAATTGCACAAAAATATTGTGAAATAGGGATCTTTCAAAGAATATAGCCTTTAGTTGTAAGTCTGAGGGGAGCTCATTACATAACCACTTGACCAACTATGATTGATGACTCTCTATATTCACATCAGTCCATAAGTTACCACTATTAGGGGTAATGGGAGTTCTCTGATAGTTCCTATGAGCCAAAGAGCACAGCATTTTTTTGGGACCTATCCTTGTGATAAGCTGCTGTTACATAAAGCAACATATTCCAATGACAGATCAATTTTAAGGGTGAAAACATTTGGGCTGCAGCTGCACACAGCCGAAACCATGCCCAGATGCAGCCACCAATTGTTTGCTGCGGCCATACGTGGCCAAAGGCCCATTTGTTTTCACCATTAGAATAGATTTTTTTAGGAATACGTTGCCCTTTGTAACGGCAGCATATTACAAGGAGAGGCTCCTCAAAATGTTCTGCTATTTGGCATTTGGGCATGGTTGTGGCCCTATGTGTCTTAACTGTGTATTCAACTTAAGATATGAGAGGTCTGCAGGACAAATGGATAAGCTTTGAAGATGAAGGCTTCATGGTCAACTTTTTGTTTTTCACAAAAGGTACATTTTGACAGCAGTTAACCACAATAAGTGGTCCCCCTTCTATCATAATGACAGCAGTGCAGGAAGCAGAGATCTAGGATGCTGTTGTCACCACACCATAGACTTGATTTAGCGAAAAAATTACATAAGGGGAATAATGATTGTGCTGTTATGAATGGAATTTTTTACTTGCTAATGCTTGCGATAACTCACAGATCGTCAAGGAGACTCCTGGAAAAAGGGTAGCCCTCCTGGACTCACAGAGCAGTTGGCAAATCTCCCAGGCTAACTGGATGGGCATGCTCAGAAGCTGTGCCCATACAATCTGCAGCCAGACTCAACTGTAACACACAGCTGGGCTCCTGCTACAGCTGTCATTATTTAATCACCTAGATGCCATGCTCAGTGAACCCTGAAAATGCGATTGTGGGGTGCTGGTGATTGCCATGGTAGCTGGAGGCCAAATAATGAAGCCTTTAATGCCCTACCAACTCAAAATGACCCTGAAACCCTCTTTCAAAAGTTCACTAAATATAAAATGGTTGTTCAGCACACTAAATATAATGAGGTGCTCAGTCGAAGGATCATTTAAATCCCAGGATATCCAATTCAACACGATCGACAGCACATTTTTTGCAAATTAGGTTCCTTTATTCCTCTTTCAAAAGTTGGCAAGCATGTGGTAAGCTGATCACTACAACTTCGACTTTTGCATCCCCGATTGACATATGTCACAGCTGGCCATTCCTTTACTTGAAGAGGCCGAATCCTCACCTATCAAACACTGAAGGCCTCCAATGATAGACCACCAGTGTTTTAGTCCCAGAAACCCTGTTTTGACTATAGGCTGCTTTAGTCACAAAATTATGCCAGCTTTGTGTTAGTCACTGCTTAGGTTTCCATAGAAAACAATAAGTTGTTGTCTCTAGCAGTTTTCTGATTTGCATCTTCCCAAGCTGAAAAAGCATTTTATGAGCAACAACTGTACATGAGACACAAGAAATAACACTCTCAGAATGTATCAAACATCAGACATGACAGGAATCCCCTGTGCATCTGCCTCCTCTGCAAACTTCCATTTAAAGTACAGTAGCGGAGTCCCTCCAGACTATGGCCAAGTTGGCATGCCACTTTTCTGAGCATATTCTGAAACAAGTCACTCCAGTAACCCCACAAAGTCCGGACATTTGCAATATTTCATATGTTTTATCTATGGTTACTCTGACCTTCCCGTAAAAAAAAAAAAAATGAAAACCCTTGAGTTACTCTGTCAACTTTGCAAAAATTCTATTCAGCCAATTCTTAGTAAGATCTGTTTAAGGGAAAACTGGGCATAGCCACCATTACATAGTTAGTATGATTGAAAAAAGCCATAGGTCCATTAAGTTTAACTAGGGTTAGGGAGAAAATATGGAATGGCTACAGGAAATTTTACAACTTTGTTTCTCTTTATTGATTTACAGTATGGAACCCATAAGGCATGAACCAAACCAAAATATTTTATTCCTGATCCCAAAATTGCCATCAGTCTGGATCTACAGTCTAACACGCCTTTTATAGGGCTACATAAGTATTATTATTATTAAGTTGTAAGTAGTTATCTAAACCTTACTTGTAGTCCTCACCTGGTCCTGCTGCGACCTGGACATAAGGTGGCTGTTTTATAGATTCACAGTTCTTATGGTGCAGAAAGCTTCTCACTTCTGGAGATTGAGGGCGACATGTATAAACGGGGCTGCACCAGAATTCTGGCCTAAAAAGGCTGTAGTAGACCAGTTCTATAGATGTATGAACAGGCATACTCCAAACTGGGGCGTTCTGGGGGCGTGTATCTCCACGTTAGTAGAAGAAAAGACATTTATGATTCTTTGAAGCTAAACTTTGGTGCACAGAAACAGAGAGAACATCCAGACCAGGGTAAAGGTGGTGCCTGAGCAGAACTTGTGGTATTGGCTCTACACTGCCTGTATGTATGACCATGCAGAAGAACAGACCAAGGGTAAAGGTGGTCCTGAGCCAGAATTGTGGGTATTGGCTCTTACACTGCCCTGTATGTTGACCTGCAGAAGAACAGCCTAGACCGGGTAAAGGTTGTGCCTGAGCCAGACTTGTGGTATTGGTCTACACTGCCCTCTATGTATGACCTGCAGAAGAACAGGCAGTCCAGGGTATAATTAAAGGTGGTGCCTGAGAGCCCAGACTTGTGGTATTGGCTCTACACTGCCTGTATGTATGACCTGAGAAGAACAGAAGACAGGGTAAAGGTGGTGCCTGAGCCAGACTTGTGGTATTGGGCTTACACCTGCCCTGTATGTAGACCTGCAGAAGAACAGCCAGAACCAGGGTAAAGGTGGTGCCGAGCAGACTTGTGGTTTGGCTCTACACTGCCTTATATAATGACCAGCAGAAAGAACAGCCAATCCAGGGTAAGGTGTGCGTGAGCAGGACTTATGGTATTGGTCTACACTGCGCCTGTATGTATGAACTGCAGAAGAACAGCCAGACCAGGGTAAAGGTGGTGCATGAGCCACGACGTGTGTATTGGCTCTACACTCGCCTGTATGTATGACTGCAGAAGAAAACTGCACAGACCAGGATAAAGGTTGGTGCCAGAGCCAGACTTGTCATATAGGCACTACACTGCGCCTGTATGTATGACTGAGAAGAACGCCAGACCAGGGTAAAGGTGGTGCCTGAGCAGACTTGTTGTATTGGCTATACACTGCCCGTATGTATCAAGCAGAAGCACAGCCGACCAGGTATAGGTGGGTGCCTGAGACAGACTTGTGGTATTGGCTATACACTGAACTGTTGTATGACCTGCAGAAGAAAAGCCAGACCAGGGTTGTAAAGGTGGTGCCTGAGCCAAGGACTTGTCATATTGGGCTCTACACTGCCCTGTATGTATGTCCTGGACGGAAGAACAGCCGACAGGGTAAGGTGTGTGCCTGAGCCAGATTTGTGGTATTGGCCACTACACTGACCTGTATGTATGACCTGCAGAGAACAGCTGACCAGGGTTAAGGTGGTGCCTGAGCCAGACTTGTGGTAATTGGCTCTACACTGCCCTGTTTGTATGACCTGCTGATGAAAAGCCCAGACCAGGGTAAAGGTGGTGCCTGAGCCAGACTTGTGGATATTGGCACTACACTGCCATGTATGTATGACTGCAGAGAACAGCCAGACCAGGGTAAAGGTGGTGCCTGAGCCAGACTTCATGTTTTGGCTCTACACTGCCTGTATGTATGACCTGCTGAAGAACAGCCAGACCAGGTAAAGGTGGTGCCTGAGCCAACTTGTGGTATTGCTCTACACTGCCCTGTATGTAGACCTGCGAAAAACAGCCAGACCAGGGTAAAGTGTGCCCGAGCCAACCTGTAATTCTCTCACTGCCCTGTATGTATGACCTCAGAAGAACACCAGACCGGTAAAGGTGGTGCAACCAACTTGGGTAAATTGCCTACAATTGCCCCTGTAAAAGTATGACCTAGAAGAACACCAGACCAGGGTAAAGGTGGTGCCTGAGCCAGACTTGTGGTATTGGCCAAAACCCCCCTGTATGTATGGCCCCAGAAGAACAGCCAGACCGGTAAGGTGGTTTCCTGAGCCCAGTTGTGGTAAATTGGCCTTTCACTGCCCTTAAAATATGACCTGCAGAGACAGCAGACCAAAGGGTAAAGGTGTTCGACCAGACGTGTATGCTACCGCCCTGTTGTTGAGCGAAGAACGCAACCGGAAGGTGGCGACCAGACTTTGATTGGCCTACACCCCTGTATGTGCGAGAGAGCAGACCGGGTAAAGTGGGCTGAGCCAGACTGTGTATGTCACTGCCCGTTGTTGCTGAGAAGAACAGCCAGCCAGGGTAAGGTGGCCACCAGACTGTGGATGGCTCTACACTCCCTGTATACTGCAGAAGAACCCGACCGGGTAAAGGGGTGCCTGAGCACTGGTTTTGCCTACACTCCCTGTATTTACCTCGAAGAACACCACCAGGGTAAAGTGGTGCCGACCGATTGTGGTTTGTCTACTGCCCTGTATATGACCTGCAGAAGAACAGAGACCAGGTAAAGTGGTGTGCCTGAGCCAGACTTGTGGTATTGGCTCTACACTGCCCTGTATGTTATGACCTGCAGAAGAACAGACCAGACCAGGGTAAAGGTGGTGCCTGAGCCAGACTTGTGGTATTGGCTCTACACTGCCTGTATGTATGACCTGCAGAAGACAGCAACCAGGTAAAGGTGGTGCCTGAGCTAGACTTGTGGTATTGGCTCTACATCCCTGTATGTATGACCTGCAGAAGAACAGCCAGACCAGGGTAAAGGTGGTGCCTGAGCCAGACTTGTGGTATTGCATTTACAATGCACAGTATGTATGACCTGAAGAAGAACAGACAGACCAGGTAAAGGTGTGCCTGAGCCAGCCTTGTGGTTTTGGATCTACACTGCCCTGTATGTATGACCTGCAGAAGAACAGCCAGACCAGGGTATAGGTGGTGCCTGAGCCAGACTGTGGTATTGGCTCTACACTGCCCTGTATGTATACCTGAGAAAACGCCAGACCAGGGGAAAGGTGGTGCCTGAGCCCCGACTTGTGATTGGCTCTACCACTGCCCTGTATGTATGACCTGCAGAAGAAGCCAGACCAGGTAAAGGTGGTGGCCCGAGCCAGCTTGTGGTATTGGTCTACACTGCCTGTATGTAAGACCTGCAGAAGAACAGCCAGACCAGGGTAAAGGTGGTGCCTGAAACCAGACTTGTGGTATTGGCCCTACACTGCCCTGTATGTATGACCTGCAGAGGAACAAACCAGGGTAAAGGTGGTTTCCTGAGCCCGACTTGTGGTATTTGGCCTACACTGCCCTGTATGTTATGACCTGCAGAAGAAAAACAGACCAGGGTAAAGGTGGTGCCTTGGCCCGACTTTGGGGATTTGGGTCTCATGCCCCTTTTGTATGACCTGGAAGAAAAAAGACCAGGTAAAGGTGGTCCTGAGCCAGACTTGT
>JAODAL010016914.1:0-79263 GCA_025379985.1 Phyllomedusa bahiana
CACCCCACCACAACACAAAACACACACATATATACGAAGAAGTGAGTACACACCTCACATTTTTGTGAATATTGTGTTATCTCTTTTCATGTGACAAATAGTAAGTGTACAGCGTCTATAAGGTTATGTCTACACGGCAGTTGTAAAATGGATTTGATCTGTGGCCTTTAACATTGAACTGTACTAGAATCCGTCATAATACAGTGGATTTTAGAACATGTTCAATAAACCGGCGGTTTTTTTAATTTTTATGCTTTTATTCATTTTGAAGACCGTAAAAAAACAAGTTTAAAAAAAAATAAATAAATAAACCGGCGGTTTTGAAATCCGACAATAGAAAATCCGAGCTAAGACCAAGATAAACTTATTTGGTTCAGATGGTGTGAAGCTTGTGTGGCAGCAACCAGGTGAGGAGAACAATGACAAGTGTGTCTTGCTTACAGTCAAGCATGGTGGTGGGTGTTTCATAGTTTGGGGCTGCATGAGTACTGCTGGTTGTGGGGAGCTACAGTTCATTGAGGAACCATAAGTGCTTACATGTGCTGTGTGACATACTGAAGCAGAGCATGATCCCCCTCCTTACAGAAACTGGGCCGCAGGGCAGTATTCCAACGTGACAACGATTCCACACCTCCAAGACAACCTCTGCCCTTCTAAAGAAAATGAGGGTAAAAGTGCTGAACTGGTCAAGCATGTCTCCATACCTAAACCCTATTGAGCATCTGTGGGACAACCTCAAACAGAAGGGGGAAAGGGAGCACAAAGATCTTTTAACATCCACCAACTCCGTGATATCGTCATGGAGGTGTGGAAGAGGTTTCCAGTGACAACCTGTGAAGCTCTAGTGAACTTCATGGCCAAGAGAGTTAAGGCAGTGCTGGAAAATAATGGTGGCCACAAAATATTGACACTTTGGGCACAATTTGTCCATTTTCACTTTGTTGCCAGCGATTTAAACATTAATGGCTGTGTGTTATTTTCAGGTCACACCAAATTTACACTGTTATACAAGCTGTACACTGACTACTTAACATTTTATCAATGTGTCACATCTTCAGTGAAAAGATATAATACGATATTTGCAGGAATGTGAGGGGCCTACTCACGTTTGTGAGATACTATATAATTGTGTATATATTTATCCTATATATGAAAAATGAGGTATAGATTTAATTGTATTAGATATGATTACCGGTATTTTGATTTGATTTTTATTCTTAAAACTGGTATTTACCCATTTCTTTAAGTGATCGATATTGTGAGGATATTGATAGTCAGTTTTACCTAATTTCTGACAGAATATCAACATATGTCCTGGCTGAACTGAAATAGTGGAATAGTGGTCATATTGGTTATCTAACCTCTACTTATCCTGAATGTAGATGTGCCCCCATTGCCATCCGAGATTTGGTTTGGTGTGAATGGACACTCCCTGCGGAACTCTGTGCAAAATACAAAGACAGCCAACAATTCAAGGGTTTTTGATTCCTGGTGATCTAATGGTCTTATGAAAATAAATAAATATATATGTGTGCGTGTATGTGAATATTGTGTATATGTATGTGTGTGTGTATATGTGTGTATATATATATATATATAATATCATGGAGACAAGGAATACAATTTTGCATGTTTTGTTCTGCACTCAGCACATTGCTTTAACTTGCACATAAGCAGTAAGAGTAGAACTTTTTGTCTGCTGAACGAATGCCTCTGGCTTGTACAAGTGCGCACATGTCCTTGCTGATGTTCAGCGATGCTCCTGTTATAGCTCGCATAGCTGTTCTCGTTATTTATCTGGTATGTACAGAGCTATTGAAAATTTCCAATTACAGAGAGCGTTTCGTGGTTGGTGCGCTTTACATAAAATTGATGCTTTAGATCATTAGGAGGCAGTGATCTATGTAAATGAGGAACTGTTACAATAGGATGTTAATTTTACCTCTGTGAAACACGTTAAATGCTTCTCAGGGAATACACTTAGCTTGGATGCCATATATCTTTTTATCAAGGCAACATTCTTGTGAATTAATTAGGACATTCATTTGACTTAATTGTTACGGCATTATCTTTGCAGTGTGGACAGGTCACCCTGTTCTGTTTTTATTCTCTATTGGAATACCCTGATGCTTATTCACATTGTAACAATCATCCTTCCTCGACTAGGTGGGTCCAATGTTTGTTCCCCCTGGTTCACCCCCACTTGTCGATTGTGGTACTGAATGACTTATCCTAACCCTTATTTGGTAAAGTTGCATTGTCTTTGAGGAGAGTGCCTTATAAACGATTGCTGAGTGAAAACTATTCTCAGGAGACATCCTATTGCAAATCATTGGAAAATTCAACAATAAAGGCTTACAGTCCTGTATATTGAGAGGGGTAGTCCCCAAACATTGAACTTTCAAACAAGGCAATTTTGTGATTACAAACTACAGAAAGCACCTCTACCAAAGTAAAGAAACTTGTCTAAGGGTGCTTTCACATGGTGCGTTTTTGATGCATTTTTTCAACGCGTTTTTTGTGCAGGAAGGCACAGCAATTAATGCTGTACATTGCTGCACAAAAATCGCAGTAAATTCGCAGTAATTACCATGATTTGTGATGCAGCAATGGACAGCATTAATTGCTGTGCCTTCCTGCACAAAAAATGCATTCAAAAAACGCACCAAAAATGCACCGTGTGAAAGCACCCTAAGAATTTGTCCATTTTTCTTGTTAAATAAGCAGTTTGCTCAGTAACTTATCTGTACTAGGGGAAAGGAGTTGCAAGCATTGTTAGTGCAGGTTGTCACTGTCCAGTGATCAAGTGTCAAACAAGGTGGGAATGATGTTTGGAATAAGATAGATCTGTTGCAGCCAGCCAACCATCTGGTGCTCTATAATATGAAGTGAGTCATGGCACTGGACCTGTAGACAATATAGCAGAATTGTCACCAGGCGTGTTTGTGCCACATCAAAAACACTGCAATCAAATTGTCGGACACTTACGGACATGACTTTAGCCAGTGTGGAGTCTGTGGAGAACAATTGGCTTCTCAGTCTGTAATATGGATATCCAAACTTGTTTGTATTTAAAAGAGCCCTTTTTGAGCATAGGTACCATATTTGCTTTGCACCAGTCCATTCCCAAAACTAGATCATTTAGAAATATTCTGAACGTGGGTACAGAAATAACTGAACTGAGTTTCTTTAGAGCACTTGGGAGGAACCCACCTGGTCCTGGAGTGTGGCTAACATTTACTTAGTGTAAAGACGACCTATGACCCTTCTTAATATATCTGTTTCCATGTGAAATAACAATTCTGGAGCATCCTCTCTTATAACTCAGTGTTGTGCTGTTCATCCTTTATTCCTTTTACAATTGTATTTCTGAATATGTCAGCTGGGTGGTGCCAAATTAGGCAGTGCTCCATGCAGTGTCTTGCATGGTCCAATTAGTGCTGACAGAATCCGGGGTGCAGACACATCTGACTGATTCAGGAATTCCTACCTAGAGGCAATAACTGAGAAACAGCACCACACAGGGTTATAGAAGAAGATGCTGCAGAAATTTGATTTCATAGGGAACACATGTATCAAAAAGATGTCAGAAGATGTCACAGGAAATCTTTAGTTTAGTTTGGGCCATGTATACGTTTTGCTAATTAAATTTGTTAAATGATGTATTAAAGGGGTGTTCCCACCATATATTTGATGGCATATCGCTAGGATATGCCATGAAAGTCTGATAGGTGTGGAGTCCACCTCTGGGACCTGCACTTATCTCCAGATCAGGCCCTCGAAAGCTACAGAGTAGAATAGAGAGCTGGTTGCGCTTGTGCATGGCTCTCTGTTCTGTTCTGTGGGAGTTCCCAGGATAGGTGTAGTTTCCAGAGGTGGGACCCACACTTTTCAGACTTTCATGGCATATCACTAGGATATGCCATCAAAGTCTATGGTAGCAAAACCCCTTTAACAGCATCAGCACTAACTACATCAGCTATTTAAGCTTTCTTCTTTTGCATAATTAAATACTTAATATATACTTATGTATTTCTTACTAGCTTGTTATTGTAGTCTAACATTTTGCTAACCATTATAGGAGTTGTCTCACTACAAGGATTGCTTTTTATGTTAAATATCTTGCAAAAACAAGTCACTTTGCAATATGTGTCCATTAACAGTGTCCTACCTATTCCTAGATATCCCCTCTTGTATGGGCTGCATCGGCTTCTGTGGTCGATATAGCTACAGACCTGTTTGATCTCTCCTGATAGGCTGTCAGTGCTGGTCACTATAGCTACAGACCTGGCTTCTGCTGCAGCCTAGTAGAAGCCAGTAAACTTGCCCCTGAATTCAAAGTGAAACCAGGACTGTGGTAAAATGAATTAATGTAGTGAGACAACCCCTTAAGTATTTACACTTTTTCGAAGGAGGATTGTACATTACAGTAAATTCCATCCATTTAGAAAGCTTTAATTATTCTTAATAAATGGATAGCACCCAGTGGAAAGTTCATGTTCAGTGAAGCGTAATGTAAGTGGTGTAATTGCTCCCTAACCCATATTAATGCTCAAGGAGCCCCATTACATTCTTATTTCTCTGAAATGGCCTGAGAAGCTTTCCCCTTGATTAATACAAAATAAGCTGTAACAGGAAAGAATCTTATACCATATTTCAGAGCTACATATACCCCTCTCATCATTCAGTTGTGTGTATTCCATGGTCTACAAGATGTTTTATACAAGCGTCATTAACTCTTGTCATAAACTCGTTTATTGGGGGTAACAGGTTATCTCCATGTGGCACATTTCACATAGAGCATGGAGCTTTATTTACTTCAGTGGGGAACCAGATATTCACATGTCCATCCACCCTTGAAACCCCCAACATACATTATAATGCTTCAATCAAGGGGCGCATACAATTAGGTATTCTTGAACCTTCTCCCTCATCACCTAATCAGCCAGTCAGGGACAACAAATTACCCTAATGAGCTGATGGGCAGCTCTGAAACCTGAACTGATTGCTCAGGTTATAAAATATGTTTTCCAGAGGAAAACTTTGTTCACAAATTTGTTAGGGTTCAGCCATCAGCTGAGTTGCATTGCAATTTCTTCCACCCTAAGGACTAAGAAAGTATCCACATTGTAAGCGTCAGGTATTTTATAAGATGTATGTATGTCACCTTATTGCATATGTCTCTTTGTATTTTATGTGAGCACTGTACCTTGTTTCTGTTAAAGCTTAAAACTTTAAGTTTGGTCCTTGTATGCTTTAAGAATCCTTAGCCTTGATATAGTGGCAGCCTATATTTTTGGGGTGCCTGCACTCTGTTGGAATGTTATATATGCTCAATTTGCCACCTGAGTGGAGGGTGAGTACAAAGATTGAGTGGAAATATATTGTCCCCTTTACTGTAGGCCCCACGTCACTTGCTGGTAAGCTTGTATGTGACATGAGCTTACACATTTTCTTATGGCTCAAGATGTGAATGAAAACAATTATATTTATGGTCTCCTACTTATAAAAGTTTACATGGGGGTTAAACTTTCATGGAAAAAATACATAGCCATTTTACAGTTCGGTTTTGAATGGCCCAGTGGAAAAGAACCCTTGAGAACCGTATACACATTAGAGAAAAGTTGTCTAGGCCTGCCCTACCAACTAACGTTTGGTGGCCTCATCATTCTCCCCCCAACTAATTATGTCAAGGGAGCGAAGGATTAACCAGTTAAATTTTAATGCCTGATTCTTATGTTCCCCTATGCAAAAGGCCAACATCAAGGGTATTTGACAGTGGCTTTCTCTTCTCTCCCTGGTTTAGAACATATTCAGCCTAAGCAGAATGGAATAGTTGTTGTTTGACCAACATCTATTGAAAAAGGGCGGGCACCCTTAGTTGTAAGTACATGGGACCTGCACTGTACCTCAATATGCCTCCAATTCTTTTTTTCATGTCTATAACCATATTTAGGGCATGTCCCCAGGGCAGAGGACAAATGCTGGTTGGTTTATCCGTTTTAGTGCCGTCCCCACGGCTGCGGGGGGAGGAGGGTGCGTCTTTTCTCCGCGATGAGCACGGAAGAATGTGCATGTTCAATGTTTTTCGGGTGGCCGGCGGTTTGACTGGGGACTGCTGCATTGGTTTTTCATAGAGCCCCGTTGTGCTAGTTTGCGGCCGGTTTTTCAGACGGTCTGCAAAACCGCAAAACATCTGAGAAACCAGCCGCAAACCCGTGCCATGGGGACATGCCCTTACAGTACCACCTACTCATCTTGGCATGTGTGTGCATAAGCCTACTTATTTATGTCTGTTCCTGCTTGTTTCTTTGTTTCCCATAGCTGGATAGTGTTATATTTCTGATAACAGCTCTATCATTGTGGAATGTGACGTATCCAAGATACCAGCGGTGCCAACACAACCTTTGTTTCATTAGAGACCTTCTAATTGTACATTTGTCAGATTGCTTCACATGTCAGTCTCACTTATTATGAAACCTAGTCTTCAGTTTGTGTCATATGTTATGGTTTTAATGTGGCCAACACCTACTCTGACCTTCAGAGTCCCCATTTTTGGTTTTATTTTAAATTTTCCGAGGCAAATGGAATTCACGTCATTATGCTATGGGCTGGTCTCATAAGTTATTTAGCCAGATTGCAAACCTCTAAATATTATTTTATGCAATAATGATGTTTTGTTGTGCAGTTCTAGCAAAGTGAGTTGCAAAGAAGCCTGGAGCTTGATGTATCAGTATAATAAAATTCTGGTCACGTTTATGTGACGTATTCTGTGATATTGTGACTGCAGTATTTCCTTTATCTTCCTCTTTTTGATGCAGTTTGTGAGTTAATATGCTCCTAGTAACACCATATTGTTATATTATTGTGAACATAACATTGAATTGTGACCCTTGAATACATTTTTCTCTTTTTACTGATAATTTATTTTGAGTAACATCTACTATGCCGTGAAGAATCTAGGGAAATTCACATGAGTACTTAGTGCAGGATATTTTAGTAGCTTTGTTATGTAACACAGTATTAGGACTATTAAATCCTTTATACCTCTCTGGACTTTTCTCGAGTACATAACTATTTTATGACAATTATGATGGCTATTAGCAAAGTTAATTATTCCCCTCTTATGATAATCGACAAACACTGAGTCACAGTTATTTATGTTAAGATCATAGCAGGTGATGGAGCTGCGGCATTACTAGAGCTTCCCAGATAACATAGAAGAGGCAATTGTTAAATCTCTATCTTCTGGGTCATTAATCTGACACTTGCTTTTCCTCTGCATTCTAGAAATGAATGTTCATAATTTTTCTTTATCCTCAGATAAGCATGCATATACTACTTATTTAATAAGAGATGTATGACTAGCATCTTGAAACTCTCAGCTATGTCTATTTTATATATACATTCTATATATATTCTATATATATATCTATGTGTGTGTGTATCTATGTATGTGTATGTGTATATATATATATAAAATATAGTGTTGCATAGCAATCACTCATTACATTTAACTGTTAGGTAGGTGCAGCAAATGGAACTAGTGCCATCTATACAAACCGGCTGTGCACCCGATTTTATAACTTTACGTTAATTAACTTTTGGTACCCTTAGTTTCAGTACTAATATGCTCTTGAATTCTTCGACTGTCAAGAGGGTGCTCTCCACTGCTCTGTTATAAACAGAGAGAGCACTTGGGTTCACGCCCCTGAGGAGCTCTGACCACCTCCTTGACCACACATAGGCTTATTACAGGCTGTCTAGACCAGTGTTTCTCAACTCCAGTCCTCAAGACCCACCAACAGGTCATGTTTTCTGGATCCCACAAAATAATAATAATAATCTTCATTTATATAGCGCCAACATATTCCGCAGCACTTTACAATTTGGAGGGTGTAGGTACAGACAAAAAGACATACATTGCACAGTGAAAAGCTACTTACAGATGAGACACAAGGTGTGAAGACCCTACTCAAAAGAGCTTACAATCTATTAGGGTGTATGGTTGAGACGAAGGGTGAGACGTTCTTGGTTTACAATGGTCCAGCCCTGTGACATAAATATGGAGTGGTTTATATAGAAATCAGATGAACCTGCCACCCAAACAGTACATCTATATACAGAGAAGTGCCGAATTGTAGAGAGTGACAGAAATGTGTGTGCTAGAGAGTGGGGGGGGGGGGGGGGGTTAGCCATTAGGGATTGTGTTAGGCAATAATGAGAAGATGTGTTCTCAGGTCCCTCTTAAAACTACGAGAGTTGTGAGTGTGCCTGATCGCCTGCGGTAGCATGTTCCAGAGATCTGGTGCAGCACGTGTGAAATCTTGGAGACGGGCATGGGCAGTTTGGATGATTGAGGAATGTAATCTTATATCATCAGCAGAGCGGAGAGCACGGGTAGGGTAGTAGACAGCGATGAGGGAGGAGATGTAGGGGGTGTTCAGCACTGGAGAGCTTTATGGGTGAGGATGATGATGACGACAAAATGCATTGACAAGAATTATATCACCTGTGCAATTCTGAGGAAATCCTAAAAACTTGGCCTGTTGGTGGGTCTTGAGGACTGGAGTTGAGAAACACTACTCTAGAGGGTTTTCACCACTGTTCAGGAGCCATGAAACTAGACACTGTTCAGACCCAGGCATCACCCACTTGATAGTCTAAGATTTCATTAGCGTGGTGGTGCTAAAATGAACGGCACCAATAGCTAATATTGGATTAAAATAGGGAGGACGGTGAGGAAAATATGTAAAGGTGTGAAAACCGCCATCAGTACATGCTGCTAGCTTCAATTGGGGAGGGACCTTACAGGTCCTTGTTAACAGATACTGGATTTCCAAAGGTAACAATCGCTAATGGCAGCTATTTACCAAATAATTTGGCTCTTAGTTGACTGTAGATTCTCAATGAAATAGAAAACAAAAAAAAAAACAGGCTAAAAAAAAATCCTGATGTTACTACTCTGTATAATGCTTGAAAACCCTCTTTACTGATATACAGAATAAAAAAAAAATCATGTCATGCTCCATGAGATATCATATTGCAGAGGTATATACTATAATATGTGTACAGTCTGCAAAGAAACAATGCCCCTTCTACCAAAATCTAACAATGCCCCGAGCTTTATCTGTTACAAAATGTGAACCCAGTGTATTTATATGCTTACGCTCAATTGTCAACCCTGTTTATTGAAAATGATTATGTTTAATATTTGGAATTTTCTCAAGAAAATCTGTTTTTTGTTG
This sequence comes from Phyllomedusa bahiana, assembly GCA_025379985.1. NCBI lineage: Eukaryota > Metazoa > Chordata > Amphibia > Anura > Hylidae > Phyllomedusa > Phyllomedusa bahiana. The sequence goes on from JAODAL010016914.1 coordinate 9,249, forward strand.
TTTGATAGAGGCTCTTGTCAGCTAAAATACACATTAGTTGCTGGGCAAGTGTGGCATTAAAGGGGATTTGCCAAGCGGCCAGTTACCTACCTCCTGTCAGCACGGGAGCAGGATATATACAAATCATGCTGAGTCATGAAGCTGCAGGAGAGAGGGAGGGGGTAGTGAGGAGTGAGGAATCCAAGGAAGCGTCTCAAAACTGAAGTGAAATAATAAACAGTACAACAGTGGATTCTCAATACAGCAAGACACAGCCTCATAGACTGCACTGTCTACCCGGTGCCCTAAAAGCTCATTCATTTTGCCTATCATCAGATAAGAAGTGTTTCACGCAAGCGCGGCCTGTCAGCTCCTGGGTCCTGACTAGGGAAAGCTTTGAGGTAACTAAGGGGGATTGAGAAATGCTGTAGCTCTCAGAGTTTACACTTTTTGTAATCACATATATTTAGAAAAGTGATTAAATACCCATTTTGGAGGTTCCCACGTCAACATTACATGGTGGCAAAACCCCTTTAATGGTCGACTATTCAGATGAACAACCGTGCATGTGGTGCAAAAATACAGAGTGGTTGTTCTGGCTCGTTCTTCCTGCTATGATTGACAACAGTGACCAGCACCAAAAAAATCAAATGCAGCAAATTGTATTCTATGGTGACATTAAAAAAATGAACATCCAAAACATGGTATGAATCCAACAAGAAAAACTGACGCGTTTCAGACTGTTAGCAGTCCTTATCCATAGTAGTCTTCATGCTATGATGTCCCTATGTCCTAATAGAGGTCTTCATTCAATTTAGTGCATTGACTTTTAAGTGGAAACTTTATGAAAACTTGTAAGGCTCCATGACTTTTCCAAGTGTTATAAATCCTTTAAAGTGAACCTGTCAGGTGGTTTAACTACTCCATCTGAGAGAAGGAGCTGATCTATGTGATATGTTGGTTTATGTGTCCTATCTATTTGGCCAGGGAGGTGGTCAGCAGCCTATGAAGCCTTCTGCAAACGAAAAGATAAAAACTTCTCTAGCTCTGAAATGAAGCAAAATCAGAACAGCGATGTATTTAGTAATAGTCTTTTCTTTATCTTTGCCTACTTGTATAAAGCTAATCATTGTGCTGGGAATACTACTTTAATTCCATTTGTGGTCCTTCAAAGGTTTTTATGACTGCAATATGAATCTACAACAAGAAACTGCCTACTCAAACTGGAGCAAAATCCAGCTGTTGGTATTTAACTACAACTCCCATCATTCTTTATTATTCTCTATAAAGCTGGAATTGTGGGAGTTGTATTTTCCAACGTGGGGTCCGCAGTTTGAGGATGCCTGTTCTACAATGTAGAATTAAAAAAAAAAAAAAAAATGTATTTAAGGCTTAGTTCACACGGCGGATTTGGCCGTGGGTTTCGGCGCTGTTGCCGCGGCCAAAACCTCGTCCAAACCTCGCCCCAAACGCCCCCAGTTCATTACATGGTTTCCTATGGGAAACCGCGTTGCTATTCACACGGAACAGTATTGGCCGCGGCTTTGGGCCGTGGCCTTGCCACGCGTGTTTGAGAAGTCTCCTGTCAATTCTTGGCAATGATGCGGTGTTGGGTTTCGCCGTGCTTTTCGGTGCGGGTTTTGTCCTGCCTATTAATTTGGATGGGCGAAAACCTCGCCGCAAACCTTACACAAAACCACACCCTAACCGCGCCCACGACTTAACCTGCGCCTCTAAACCTTGTTGGGAGACGCGAGTTTGAGGCGACTTTTGGACGAGGTTTTGGCCGTGGCAACCGCACTGAAACCCGCGGCCAAGTCCGCCGTGTGAACATGCCCTAAAGGGTGTTGCCAAGCTTTTGACTGGAGGTATAAGTGACTTATTTTGTGCAGCTTGTTTTCTGAATTATGAACATCTTTAACAATTAACTTAATGTTGTTTCTGCACATAACCATTTAGTTGAGAATACTTGCAAGGATTGACAAATCGTCTCCTCGTGCCAGTCATTGAGCAATAACTGCACAATCGTGCCCTTGTTTGAGCATATACCATCTACAGTGCAAGGGAGCATGGCAGCTTCAGCTCACTTAATTATTTCTAATTAAAATCTTTGAGTCCCGTTTATCATGGGGTCACTGATTTTACTGTAAGGATAAAAAAAAGCTTTGCCATTGTCACGATAAATGAGGTATCACTTAAACGTTCAGCGTGCACGCCGCTTACCTTCTGCGTGTGTGTGGGAGACGGTGCGACCCCAGAGTTGCTGCTCCTGCATTTAATAAGAGGGAGGCTAAAGCAATTTACAGGGAATTGTGAAGAAGAATGAATCTAGTGGGAGGAAATGACTTCACCTTTCATTAGCTTACAGTGTAGTATTGCAAGCCACCCATTAGTAATGGCACAAAAAGCTAGCACGCTGATCGACATCTGCGCCGGAGCCCGACTGATGAAAATAGGCTGCCTAATGGAGCAATTAAGCAGTGTTTCTCTCTATGAGGATTTCTCATCATCACATCTTGTTTAGCGTGTCAGGATCCCAGTGCGGCTTTTGCTTTCTGTGAACAACATAGGTGCAGTGATCTGGTTTTCCTGTGTCCTAGGACACTATGGCGGCCATAGACATGCCTAGATATATCTCATTTGACTAGTGTTTTGTCATCTGTCTAATCATAGCATATGTGTGCAGATATTTCATTGCATAGCTACAGGGGATGCTGAGGTAGCAGTTACACCTGGACCCTGATGCCTGAAGGGCCCTCTGCAATATCAGAAACCACCCATGTAATAAATAGGTTGGTGAGGCCCTGTTACAGGTTACAGCTCACAAGCTTTAAAGGGGTTTTGCCCCGAAGTAGAATTGACGTGGGAAGTTTGTAAATTTAATACACATTTTCACCATTCATCATTATTACAAATTCTGCACTGTTTTTGTTTTAGCTGCTCTTTTAGTGATCCATTGCTTACAGCTCATCTCCAGGGGATACGACCAGGGCTGAAAGCTCCTCAGTCTTGGTCGCACATGCTCAGACATCACCTCTCCTCTCAGGTAGCTACTGAGTGTTCAAACCCCGGGTGCTGTCATTCTACTCCTGTCCTCTGCACTCCTTAGTAATTAGTCAAAGAGAAGTAATATCCACGGGGTTGGTTCGTGCAGGGATTTGATCCGTGGACCCTTGTGCCTGGAGGCAAAAGTTTTGCCTCTGAGCTACAATGCAGCTACTTACAGTTCTACACATAAACAGACCTTTCTTTCACTAGAGAAAGGAAAGGCCTGGTGATGTCATCCTGCTGAGTCACATGATATGCAATTCAAACAAATCACACACGCCCCCTTCTGAGCACACAGAGCCGAAGAACAGGAGGTATGAAATGAGATTGTGGCAAAACCCCTTTAAAGAAGACCTGTGGCCGTTCCTGACATCCTGACCGGTATTTGTCCCTTGCCGTGGGGACGCAGCTTTATAGAGCAGATTCTCCAGAATGGTCATTTCACAGGGAACACAACTATTTACTAAAACACGTCTTGTCGGCAATCCTTTTTAAGTTAGGCTTTTAGATATTTTCCTGTGTAGTATACAGCTATTTCTTGTGCACATGCTGAAAAGTATGGTAGATCACACGGTGCTGAACATAGGGTTAAAAGTTATGCCAGTTCCTACCAGCCCAACGTATGCCAAAAGTATACTCTTTCAGCCTATGCTTGGTACATGGGGGGCCTCTGGGCAAATAAAATTATACACTGGGTAGAACACTTAGCTTATACCTCCACTTCCCCTGCAAAATAAACAGAACATCAGATAAGTCTGATTACTGTATATCAGCTTCTTCCCCCATTCCATTATTACAGAGGAACCCACGACAGACCACATATCCCTTGCAGTGGCTCTTTTGTAGCATTACATTCCAGCCATGCAATACATGGACAACGTAGTTCGCCAGAGCTGCTCAACTGTATATGGAAAATGAATATCTTCATGAGATGACCCTGTTAAATTGGTTTTAGGTTATGTTCCTAGAATAGCTCAGTGCAAGTTGTGGTATGGTGACGGTGGCTTTTCTATACTGCGTGTTTTTCACTATGCACATTCAGGGTCTTTATCAAACTTTGGGTTGAACAGAAAAAAACGTGAACAATCTCTGAAACCAAACTGGCAGGTTTTGTAAATTGATATAAATAATTTCATGCCTGCTGTTTGAGAAAACAAGCTTCTGTCCTGAGAATACACTTGCAATTACCAGGTCTTACATGTATAATTTATCATCTGCCAAAAGTCCTTAGAAAGTGTTAATTTGATTGAGTGGGCAGAGGCTGGAGATGTTCTGTATAACAAGGTTTGGGTGTTGATCTTTCACCTCTTCCAGGCTGACAGCACAAGAACAAAAAGCTCTTCTTCGTTACTTGCTATGCGCTACATTATTTATCTATTTTTCTCCAAGTGGCGAGTTTTTTATGTACTGTAAAATAGCTGTAATTAAATTGCAAGCAGTCGGCAGTATGTGTCCAACTAGACACAGAATAAAAATGAGGACAGTGATTAATGTGACCTTTTCTTTTTCCCTATAAGATTTATTTTGACTACTTAGATGGGTATTGTTTCAAGCAACTGAGCTTTTTTAATCCTTAATGACTTAACCACATCAATGTCATGAGTGCAAAATAGCAGATTTCCTATGCTAATTCATATATTTCAGTGAAGCATAGCAAAAACACACTGACTCCTTAGACAGCTGTAGATGAATGTAGATGAGATATAGCAGATATAGCCATCACTTTCCATGCCTGCAGAGTGGGTTGGAGTGAAAGCCACATCAAATTTCCCCAATTCTGGTTTCCTCTCAGACCCAAAAAGACTACCGTATTTTCCGGACTTTAAGACGCACCAGACCATAAGACGCACCAGACCATAAGACGCACCAGACCATAAGACGCACCAGACCATAAGACGCACCAGACCATAAGACGCACCAGACCATAAGACGCACCAGACCATAAGACGCACCAGACCATAAGACGCACCAGACCATAAGACGCACCAGACCATAAGACGCACCAGACCATAAGACGCACCTACTGTATTTTCCGGACTTTAAGAAATACCACCATTTCCCTCCCAAATTTGGGGGGAAAAAAGTGCGTCTTATACTCCGAAAAATGTGGTAATTGCAGCTGCATCTCCCTCCTCCATGGTTTCCATCCACTGTGTTTCCCAAGATTTTTGTGCGACTGAGGATTTTCTGAACATTTACAGACCGATTACAGGTATTAAAAAGCTATAATGTGAGGATGACAAAATTCTATTACCAAGTCCACACCTGCCATGCGCTGTGTGATTTCCCGTATTTCAGTTCCATCATAGAAAGACGAGAATAGCGTTGGTACTATATTCATTACCTGATAGACACCAACGGTACCCAACAGACTCCCTTGACTATAATGGGGTCATTTGAATGAAAAAAGCAACGCTGCATGCTGCACTACTTTTTTGGTCTTGTTTGATAAAACCTTCAATGGAAGCTTCAAACAGAACCCCCGATGTGGATCAGACTTAATCGTAATAAGACATATTGAAGACTTTCTAATAAACGACTGATAGCCAGAAAATACAGACTGAGAATGCACTGTGAAAAGAGCAATCAAACAATACATGGAAACATCTAAAGAAGCATTTATCTACAATACATGAAAAAAACTTTGAGATTCTTAGTTCACATGTCTTGATCAAAAAATGCTTAAGCCACCCCCGGCTTACAACGGAATCTCAAGGCGGGTGGTCCTACGCTATTTTTACCTCTCACTAGAGTCAACAGACTTCTCGTTGGGTCAACCGGCCTCCATATTCCAGAGATAGAAATAAAAAATGCACCAACCCTGCAAGCATACTGCACTGATATAACAACCTGTGGAAGTGGGCGGGGTGCAAGAGACCAAAATGGAGGCATCCATTCCTCCCTCTATAAATTAAAAGCAATATATGCCAAATGTAACATATAGGTCCGCACAAAAAAGCATTTCTAAAAAAGACAATGTGATCCTGGGTGCTACTGGCATGGTTGCGGCATATATATATACACGCATTCCAATATCGTTATTTAACTCATTAGAACAAGTTGGATACATATGAACTCCAACACGCTACTACCAGAAAGGTCCTTAAAGGGGTTGTCTCACTACAAGGATTGCTTTTTATGTTAAAGGTCTTGTAAAAATAAGTCGCTTTGCAATATGTGTCCATTACCTGTGTCCGACCTATTCCTAGATATCTCCTCTTGTATGGGCTGCATCAGCTCCTCAGGTCACTATAGCTAAAGACCTGTTTGATCTCTCCTGATAGGCTGTCAGTACTGGTTGCTACAGCTACAGACCTGGCTTCTACTGCAGCCTAGTGGAAGCCAGTAAACACGCCCCTGAATTCAAAATGAAACCAAGAAAACAGGACTGAGGTAAGTTGAATCAATGTAGTGAGACAACCCCTTTGATCAAGGACCTTTCTCGCTTGAAACCCTTTGATGTTATCAGCAAGTATGCCATTTGTTTCAATGGATTAAATAAAGTTCTGGACTTTTCACAGACGTGTGCGAGAACTTTATCAGATTTTAGCTTGTGGATTCTGCTCTGGTCAGACAACCCTCCATACACGCAACTAAACCAGTGGACTCTTTGATTTTGGTTTTAAGGGATTTATGGAGCACTCGTTCATATGTTGAAGTTGATTATCTAGCAATATAAACGAAGTTATAAATATTAAGCTTAATAGCCACATTTCGTAATAAAAAGTGGTCATATTAGATATTTATAAAATATGAAGAATAAGACTAGGTATGAGGGAAGAATAATTACTAGACAAACAAAATTTATGTCTTAAGTGTGCATACGCCAAAACCATGTGTTAACAGCATATGTGGAATGTGGAAAAACCAGGTGGAAATAATAAATATGGCTTAAAGGGGTACTCCCATTTCATGTTTAACGCAGTCTGACTTTAGTCTGTACTGGCCGCAGGGAAGGGCTAGTTGGCTGTATCTTTTAATTCTATGAGAATTTTGAGCAAATGAGACTTAGGACAGGCTGCTGGGAAAACAAAATTTGAATACACCTTAAATTATAATAAAATCGCCATAAAATGTATTTACATGTATAGATTGTATACATTTTCCTTTGTAAGTATAGTTATGGGATGTAAAACTTTAGCCCCACAGTAGCACCTAGAATGAGGTCCTGTGCTACTAAAAAGCTCCATCAGCAGCTGTGCCCCATAGCAGTAGCTATGATTGTTCCCTTTGTAGTGGCACCCATGACTTCTGTTTCACCCAATCTACAGACGTGATTAAATGTGTGTAAGGATATGTTTACATGGTAGAATCCAGGCTATACATATGTAGTGGCAGATATAGAAGCCAATTGAATTATGTTTGCCTGTGTTGCAAACTCCTTACTCAAATACAACAAATATAATAGGACTGCTGAGAAATACAGTGTAAAATGTAACTTTTAATAAATACCATAAAAGATAACGATGCATAAAAGGACAACCGTCCATAGAAATAACAAAATGATGCAAACTATGGCCACCACAAACAAGTAAAATTATAGAAATGGCCCTTACTGACGTAGGAAAAATGCAAGGGGCAGGAATAATGATCATGGTTACTTTGGCAACGTCTGTTGAATAATGTGACAAACGGAGCAGTAAAATCTCACCCTATTGAATCCTACTAGACTATTCTGTATCCTGACTGGTGTCCAAAAAAAACAGGGTAACTGCCCTGAAAAGGGCGAGCCTGTGTAAATCTGTCCCTAGTAAGAATGTTCCTGTTAAATAGCCTACAATATTAACAAAGAAGTCCCAACATGGTTTGATCCCACCAGATCTCACCAGGGGACTGTTGGGGGTATACAAACTACAATAAATATCTAGCACTGAAGTGAAAGATATGTGAGATAAAAGTGGTTACCAAATCTTCTGAGCACATGCTCCCCTTAGAGTAAAAATTAGTTCATTGACTGGGGAGCATGTGTCAGCGGGACATAAAAAATGTGGCTATTAGAATAAAGGTGTTGTCAGGTATTTAGAATCTGCAAAAATCAGACAATGATCTCGATAGAAAATCTGAGCTGTAGTCTACACAGCTCGGATATTCTGAGGTCAGATTTCAGATCCAAAAACCGGGTCAAAAAACGTAAAACATGTTCTATAATCCGCCATACTGCACTTGAAAATGGCGGATTATAGTACTGTTCAATTGAATGGGACAACCAAAAACTGGTACAAAAAACGAAAACGGAGTATAAAATACTGGTCGGATTCTGATTAGTATTTTGTCCTCTGCCGTGTGGATGTAGCCTTAGGGTGAATGCACACAGGGTGGATTTGCACCAAGATTTTTTCAGTGGGGTAAAATCTGCAGTAAATCCATGATAGAAACTGACATGTTGTGGAATTAAAAATTTGAATCGTAGAAAGTGTGTAAAATCCCTTCCATATGCTGGTTTTGCAATCTACGCTGGATGTTCCCTGCACAAACCTGCACAGAAGATTGGCAGCAAATTGATTCTATGTGTATTAATCCTTACTGCTGTGATGATGCTTGCTGGGCCTTCTTATGCCGATGAATGGTAACATAAAATTCAACAAAACATATATTTACGTGATATCTCCTTAGAGAGGTTTTGCTGCTTCATTTGTAAAATCCCTTTCTGAGGCTGGCTCGTTACGAGTCTGCCTCAGAGAACCGGGATGTGGTCGTGCTTGCTCAGTTCTCCCTAATCTTTTCTATGGCAGCTCTGAGTGTAGGCAAGCAAGTGTGCTGGGCTATATTCGAAACTACCATAATCAAAAATGGGGGAGAGCTGCACAAGTGCAGCCATCCCCCCGTTCACTGAGGCCGGCTCTTAGTGAGCAGAGGGACCTTTTAAAGTCCTTCAATCCCAACAGCCTGTAAAATTTGATCATTTTGATTTGTGAAGGGCATACAGTTTCATCCCATGATTCTTCAAAAAAAAAAAAAAAAATTGTAACGCCTAATGGTAACTACTTCAGTTCATTATAATGAGCACATTTATGTTGGAATTGGTAAAATCCTACATTCCTGGAGGTACACAGTAAAGGCTATTTCGACAGGAGTGTCCTAGATTGTACTTGTGACTGCAGCCGCGTTGATGGTAATTATTCTTTTTCTTCAAATATATTTTTACAAAAGCATTTCAGTTTTTTTGTTTCACCACCCTGGGCCCCTACACACTTTCAGACAGAAGAGTAGAAGCTAAATTCATTCTAATGGAATGCGAGAGCTACAGTAAAGACTGACACACTAGACGAACAACAGGAGAAAGGAAGCTTTAGAAGTCTTACACTTGGGACTTGTCCCCATGGCAGGATTTTTGGTCGGATTTACAGACTACTTTTGGATTTGAAAGACATCTGTAAATCCGACTGTCAACCATCTGCATAGACTTTAACAAAACGCAGTTCCCACTGAATGGATTTTTACATAGCTGGCATTCGAAAAAGGTAAAAAAACGTCATTTTTCCCGCCCTTTTCAATAGAAACTACAGCCCAGGGGTTTGAGGGGACGGGCGAACCCAAACTGGGACAGAGCCGTCCCCCAAAACCGAAAAACGATTCAAAATCCCGCCGATTCTTTAATTGAACCCCGGGCAAGTATGTCATCTGCCATGTGGACGCACCCATATACTGGGTCTGCTTTTATTAATGATAGAGGAGATGGGATTAGTAGCAATGTTTCTATTTTTTGCAGATAATTCCAAGCTATTCAGTGAAGTGCAGTCTATGGAAGATGCTCATAAATTGCAAGCAGACCTGGACTCATTGGGCCTTATGTAAGATAACTGTCTAGGTTTTAATCGCTCTTGCTAGAACCACAAAGACGGCCCCCACGCCCAGACAATTTTTTTTACATAAGACAACGAGTTTGGGGCATCCCCCGGTACTAGTAATCTTATGCCCCCTATTCCCGGGTAAGAACTGGGAGAAAACTCTTTTTGGATGGATCGTAGCTACTGAATCAGAACGCATTAATGCAATCGGCCCCTCATGGGCCCTTCGGAATTGCGGAATCAGGGGGGTAACTAAAAAAAGCCGGGCCCCCAAAGCAAACTTTTGGATGGGGGCCCCCCCCCCCCCCCCACCTCCCGACCACGACCAGTACCAGGACATCTTTAGATAAAGAGAAATACAAGGGCAAATACCTCACCATACAACACCATCATACGCTACCATCAAAACCCCTAAACTAAACTAACATAACCAAAAAACGCATTACCAAGGACCTGATTAACCCCCAAACCGACCACAAATTACCACCACATAGTACTGAAAATACCCCTAAAACTATTACTGATCAGTCACAAAGACCAATACTGTCTAATAATAATAATAAAATAATAAAATAATAATAAAATATATAAAAATAGTACCAATAGTGGAAACACCATTGACCAGGCTTGCGACGTATATTACCTCCATACAGTGACCATATAGTGGAAAACCAGTTACACAGCCTGCAGACGTATATTACCTCCTCAGTGACCAATAGGGAGACACCGTGACACGGCTCTCAGACGTATTTTTACCTCCATACGGACCAAATTAGGGGTAGACACCATGACACGGGCTCGCAGACTGTATATAAACACCATACGGGGACATAAGGTAGACACCAGTGTACCAGCCTGCGACTGAAATTTTACCCCCCAGACAGGACATAAGTGGAAAACACCAGTTAAAAAGGCTCTGCAGACGAAAAAAAACCCTCCAACATGACCAAATAGTGGTAGACACCATGTCACGGCTCTGCAGACGTATATTACCCCATACATACCATATAGGGGTAGACACCAGTGTACACGGGCTCGCAGACGTATATTACCTCCATACATTACCAATAGGGTAGATGCAGTGTACCAGCCGTGCAGACAATAAGTGATTACGGGCATTAATCTTTACTCACGGGTACGTTTCTCTGACCATCATTGATTTTCCCCTTTTTTGTTCTGCATCCGCCAAACCCTTTCAGATGAATTCCCGGGCCACTTGTCCTGCAGATTTAGACAAAAATATCTTAGAATCCTGACTTTTCCAGCACCGCCCCTTTCTATAGGGGTCCATTTAGGGGAGGCAGGGTTTAGATGGATATTGGGGGCCCCAAAAAACAAGTTTTAGGGAGCCAAAAGTGCCCAATAGGCAGGCAGGGTTTTGGTAGCTATGGGAGCCTACAGCTAACAGGGGGTTAGGTGGCTATAGGGGGCCCTAAGGAGGGTTTAGGTAGCTAAAAAGGGCCCCCAAAAGTTTTGTAGACAGGCAGCTTGTGGGGTATACAGGGAGGGATATGGGGTTGTATAGCAGGCAATGGGGGCTGTATAGGCAGCAGGCATATAGGGGGCTGTAAGGCAGAGGCATTAGGGGGGTGTAAGAGGGAGGCATAGGGGGGGAAGGCAGGCAGGCATAGGGGGTAAGGCAGCGGCTATGGGGTAAGGAGGCACATGGGGGGTATGGGGGCACATGGGGGGGGAAGGCAGGGACATGGGGGGGTAAGGCAGGCATATTGGGGGGGATAGCAGGGATTTGGGGGGGGAAACAGCAATGGGGGGGTAAAAAGGGAGGCATATGGGGGAGGGAAAATAAGAAATCACTTACCCCGGCCCCTGCCGCTCCGCTCTGCTGCTTCCCCCTGCAGCCCTCGCTCAGCGCAGGGCGCAGGGTGTACTCACCGCGCCGCCCACTGACCACAGAGCGCCGGCAGGGAATACGAGTGGGGCGATCGCCTCCGTACTGCTAGCCCAGCCAGCGCTGCCTCGCCCGGGACCTACCCCGCTACCCGGAAGTTACCCCCTGCTTTATTAAGAGGCATGAAATCGTGGGACAGGAGTAATTTACCCTTATAAAGCAGGTGCGGCCCCATCGGAAAAAACTGTTCATTTTTGGCTCCATTTATAGAAAAATTTAATGAACTAAGAAAATGCAAAGACAGCAACCAAACAAAAAGGAGAAGGGGCAATTTTTTTTGAAAAAGATTTAAAAAATTTAAAATTTGCCATCTTATCTCAAGACAAAATGGGGGAAAATATAAAAATTTTTTTAGAAAATATGGCCCACAAAAATTTGGAAAAAGTGGTTCATGTAAAACCCCCCCCAAAAACAAGGTACCCCCCCCCCCCCCCTCCCCTTTTTTTTGGAGAAAAAAAAAAATATAAAATTTTCAGGAGAGAAATGTCACCTTTACCATGAGAACTGTGAATATGTGGAATAGCCTGCCTGAGGTCACAGCAGGAACAGTTGAGGGTTTCCATAAAGGCTTAGATAACCACTTACTACTAAATAATACTTATGTAGTCATTTAAGATGCTTATTGCACTATATTGTAGATCCAGTGTGATGCCATTTTAGGATCAGTCATGAAAACCCATAAGTCAAGAACCAATTTGCACTTTCAAGTCTTCATTAATAGGGGAAACAAAGCTTAAAAATACCCTCTACTCCTCCCTCCATCCTCCTGTTTCCCCAACATTGATTGAACTTGTTGGATATATGTTTTTTTTCAACTAAAGTAACTTTGTAACTTCGCTTTAAATATCGGTGGAGAAAAGTTCTCTAAGAAGAATAATTAGGACTTTAGCAAATCCATACAACTATGTGGGTAGAAGAGAGAAGAGCATGCTGTATTATGTCAGTCAGAAAGCGCTAAGTTATGTGTAAAATCCTTTGATCTTCCTCTTGCAATAATCTTGGAGTTCCGTATTTTATTATAGTTTTAGTAGTATAATGTGACTGCACCAACGGACAGGATCCAGGAAGTGGTGTATTGTCACCAGTACTGCATGTAACATGACGCCTCTTCTGACACATTACAATATACAGGGTGTATACTTTCCTGCTTAAAAAGTATTGCTAGGCAACATACAAGTTAGAGTAAAAAGTCTGATCTCAGTGTTACAGTCATGCGTTGATTATGAGAGGTGAGTTTCTAGCTTTTCAGTCCTTGTAACTCGTAACCTTTGACTGACTTTAATGTAATGGATGAATAGGTTACTGTGCAGTCACTGTGACAGTGGGAAAGTATAATCTACCACACGGCGGTAGAACGAAGGTCGAGATCTCCCAGGTGCTGATTAGGGACTTTAACAGTGTTTATTACTGTTAGAACTATTTATATTCAGTCCTGTGTGTGGGACCAACGTGGCTTTTTCCCCACTGAAGTCAGTGGAAGAAAACATCAGATGAAGAACTAGAGGTTCCGGAGAAATAGTCGGACTTCAATGTAGGGAAAACAGTGAAATTCAGCATTTATTTATTCCATGTCATAGAAGTGTAGAGAGTATAGGCGGAGCAGAAGTGGCAAATATTTAAAGGGGTTTTGCCAATTGTATGTTGCAATAGGATCCTACACTAAATGGGTTATTTAATCACTTTTATAATATATGTGAATGACAAAAAGTGAAGCCTGTGAGAGATTACAGCATTGCTACTGTCACCCTTAGTTTACCTGTAAATTTGCATTAGACCCGGTCCAGTACTATGACATGGAGCTGATATGGCCGCGCTATGTGTGTTTGCACTTCTTATCTGCATGACCGGGAACACATGATGAGCTTGCATAGGGGACTGTGGAGAAAAGTGCAGTGTATGAGGCTTTGGCTGTTTTAGAAATCCATCTGGTTGTAATGTTATTATTTGAGTAAACATTGCAGATGCATCCTTGCCTGGCAACTCAGGGCGAGTTCTGTACCCTGTTATTAGACCAAGGACTATAACTTTTATGTAAATCAATACAGTGGAAAAATACCATCATAATGTAGGTTTCCTCATTGTGACCCCCTTATAGTCAGAGCAGATTGATACCATAACTGCGGCTATCGGTGTGACCATGTATGACATGCCCACTCAGTTAGAATGCATCCGGTATCCAGGGTTTTGATAACCCAATTGAATAGAACTAATTTGTGTCCAAAACAATACAAAATAATACAAAGTGAAATAGACGGCAGAAATCTGAGGTTGTACTAGAGGTTTCCATGATGTATTTCACAGTGTATGTCATTTAAATTGAGCTATAAGGGTCATGCACATGTCTGGATTATAATTCCTGTACTGTACAAATTGTATGAAGCCGATTTGCAGAATCTACAAAGTCTATCAAATAGACCAAATAGGGGATTTTTTTTCTGCATTTCTACTCTACTATTCTCATTAATCTTTATTTTTATTTTATTTAAATTAATTTTAACTATTTCTCACCATGGTCTTTCTCCTACGAGCTGGGAATTTATGAGAAACGCTTACTCCATCTACATCATCATTCAGGCCTCCAATGGTGGGGTGCTATTGTTTGAAGCTGTTCATCCAAGAAAACTTCCCTCTGCAATAGTTCTTGCGGTAACATCCGTTGCTTCACAGGGAAGATTTCTTCTATGATACACAACCTGAGCTCACTCTCTTCATATGGCAGAATTCATAGAAATGCGCGATACCAGTTGTTTCTCCAAAACTTTTTTGTTTTTGTACTATTTTTGGAACTGTTTTTCTTTTTCTAAAACCTAGATTTGTATTGTATGATATGGGATTTTGTGTCATTTTACCTCAATTGATTTTCTTGTGGTTTTGTTCCATTTTATGATTTCCCAATTGGGACATTTAGCTATTATCACTCTCACCGGCCACTTTATTAGTACACCATGTGGTAACGGGTTGGACACCCCTTTTGCCTTCAAGATCTGTATAAATTCTTAGTGGCATAGAGTCCTCAAGGTGTTGCAACGATGCTTCAAATTGGTACCAAGGGGCAAAAGAGTGCAAGAAAATATTCCCCTCACCATGACACCTCCTACCACCAGCCTGATATCCGTTGATTCAAGGCAGGTGGGATACCATGCTTTCATTGTTGTTGACTCGCCAAATTCTGACACATACCCTACTGTATGTAGCAAGACTGAATAGGAATTCGTGACTATCAGACATGGCAACGTTTTTACAATCTTCTTCTGTTCACAATTTCGATGAGCTTGGGCAAATTGGGAGCCGCATTTTCCTGTTCTTCAGCTGAAAGGAGTGGCACCCGGTTTGAGTCTTCTGCTGCTGTAGCCAGATCTGCCTCAAAGTTCGCACGTACTGTGCGGTTCAGAGATGCTTCTGCCTACCTTGGTTGTATCGGGTGGCTATTTGAGTCACTGTTGCCTTTTTTCAGATCAACAGTCTGACGATTCTCCTTTGACTCTGGCATCAACAAGGCATTTCCGCCCACTGGGACTGCCGCTCACTGGGATGTTTTTTCTTTTTTGGACCATTCTCTGTAAACACTAGAGGTTTGGTTGTGCGGTGGGAAAATCCACCAGAGGATCAGCAAGTTTCTGAAATACTCAGACCAGACTGTCTCTCACCAACAACAATGCCACGTTCAAAGGACTCAAATCACCTTACTTCCCTATAATGTCTGCTCGTTTGAACTTCAGGGATTGTCTTGACCATGTTACATGCTACTTAAATGCACGAGTTGCGCCATGTGATGGCTGATTACAATTAAGTGTTAACGAGCAGTTGGACAGGTGTACCTAATAAAGTGGCCGGTGAGTGTATATGACCCTCTCTGAATTGCACGTAAAATACCCTTTTATTTTGATCTCATGACCCTGAGATGGGTGATTTACAACGTCACCCTTTATGATGATTGTTACAATTTTGGCAACGCGAAGGGCATGGAATGTACCACGTTCTGCGTACATAAAAACTGTTGTTTATTATAATACACGAGTTTTCTGTATATCAGAATGTATAAGGTAATTTCCTAAATGTCTTCCCTCTTCTGAGATAAATCTAGGTTTTTTTTTCTAAACTTTTTTTGGTTAATTTTACTGTGCTCTGGGGTCAACTCTTGCAGAATTCTACAATTTCTAATATGCTTACTTTTTATTAGGTGGTAGTATGCATATCATACATCGATTATGAAATCCAATCACATTTTCCCTTGATTTTTCATTTTTTTATTTTGTCTCATTATCATCTCTAGTTATCAAGCCCTCTTCTGTGCCAACTTTCTTGTTTATTTTCATCATATCCTTCTTGCTTACTTATTTCTTCACATTATTTTACTTTTTGTTTATTATTTTTCTTAACATACGAGGTACAGATCATATTAGCCCGAATGAATTACCCTTAGGCATGATTAGCTATCTTTCAGTAAGTAAATTCGTTTTTGTTTCGATCAGTGGGTTGGCTTATAGAGTCCGTTACGCACATTTGTTTCATTTTTTAGTGAATGTCCTCACATCTCAGGTAGTCAATTGTGTCGGGATTTTGTTAATTGTGAATTCCAATATTGGCATGTTGGTATTAATATATTCATTGAATTGTAATTAACTCATTCATAAAGTTTCCTGTCAGAAACATCAGAATTCCCCATCCACGAATCAGAGCCACAATAAAAAAAAAAATATTATGGACAGAGTAGCGTTGCTGTAACAATTTTTTCACTGTTTCTACTTTGCCATATAGATATTAGCGAAAATGGGCGCTGCTGCGACGACCCATAGAGGTCCCTTGTTTTGTATATAAATATCTGTTCAAAAACGGAAGTAATTTTTTGTCAATATTATTTCCATAAAGTGTAATAAGAAATGTAATCTCAGATTTTTTAATTTAGGGTCTAGCATAATTTTTCTCTTACTGCTTCAATGCCTACATTGTGGGGGATGTTTGTGTAAAGGCTTATAACATCATATGGTTCAAAGCATGGTTACTCTACTAACGTCATGATGTTCATTTTATTACAATTAATCATTTGTATCTTTTAGACCGTGAGGGAGATTAGCGACATTTTCTGTAAATATAACTATCCATAAATATAAGCTAGTGGCTGGACGAATGATCGTACCGGATACAATGGGCCTTCCCGGTGGTTGATCTAAACATTTGTGTATCTTAGGGACCAGTACTGTGCATATGTGGGTTCTACTGTGAATAATACAGAAGAGACCAAAAAGTAATCCCATTTTTCCACTGGATCAGGTTACTTCAGTGGTAGAATACGTATGTTCTGTGGTGCCCTACGGCAGCACATGGAGTGCCTATGGATCTATACTAGGGAATCCTAAAGACCCCTTGTGCCACTGGCATATACTTTTGACCCACATCTCACTGTCCCTCTTAACTCATTAAATGTCCTTTTTGACTTGATAGACTGCAGTAATAAACTTACTAGATTACCCCACAATTAATATATTATTTTATCGTTTGTTGCAATTTGGATCCCAAAAATGGCCATAGTCCAATAGTTTTTTTTTTATTCAAGAATGAGCACAAAATCATCTAACTGTGTAGCTGCATGTGAAAAACATATATATATATGCACTACTCACAGAAAGTTAAGAATATTTTTGGCTTTTGGTTGAAATTTCAGGTTGAACATAATTTTTTTTTAAATGAACTAAATGACACCTATCTGAACTTTTAGAATGCACATGTCCAATGTTCATGTTTCAGTTTACTTTTGACCAACTTGCTGATCTCTCACAAGGAGGCTTAATGGCAAAATTCCCAAAGGTGTGTGTTCCCTCAATAGTCAATGAAATTTAGCGGGAACAATTAAATTGGGATTTAAATAGTCCTCCTCATTACTGCTGTTCACACATTGAAATATGAGACACAAGACTAATCCTTACAAGCTTGACAACAGTAATTCGCCATTGTGAGGCTTTCAAGCAGGATGCTCTAAGACGGAAGTGGCACTGAGCTTATATGTGTCACCGTGAGTGGTACTTACAGCAGGTGTGCAACAGAAGATACAGAGGGGCTGTTAAGAGTCATAGAAAGGCAAAAAAGTGGATGTCCTTAGTCTACATCACACACTGATGACTGTTTCATTGTAAACAATGCCCTTCGAACCCAGATGATGAATGCCACACAACTCCAGGCAGGAGGGAGGTGAGAGGCAACCAAGTGTCATTTCAGACCTATGTTACTGTTACATCAGCGAGGTCTGGCATACTAAGCACGACCGGCATGCCTCACAACCAGGCACAGGGCATCATCGTATTACATGGTATAGAGAGTTATCTCGTGGACGAGGGACCAGTGGTCCTCAGTGCTGTTCCTGTGATGGAAGTTGTTGATTCACTCTGAGCAGCAAATGATGGACGCCAATGATACTGATAGATGTCAAGGAGAGCGCTGTGCATCAGCCACTGTTGTCCCAGTTGAGCCTTTGGTGGTTGGGTCTAGTCAGTACAGTCTGCCCTAATATGTTGTGAATGGTGCAGTGACCGACCTCTAATACTGGAATAACATAATCCAGTCAATTCATAAATTTTTTTTTTTGAGGAAATTATTGTGTATTTTGTGCCTTCTGCTGTAACAAACACAGGGGTATTTACATCTTCATAGGGACCAAGCAAATGCTCCAGCTCATCGAGGTCGCTTCATTAGGGAACGGCTGCTGGACGGAATGGGAGTGCATCATATTGAGTGACCTGCACTTTTCTCAGATCTGAAAAACCCTAGAATAACATATGAGATAACTTGAGTCAACATGTAGAAGACTTGCTAGCTCTGTTACCCCGAACCTCAATGACCTGAGGGGCGCCCTTCAAGAAGATGGGGGTGTCATGCCTCAGCAGACTATAACTCGACTTGTGAACAGCATGAGACGTTGCTGTCAAGCGGTAATTGATGCTCAAGGCCACCGGACACGTTATTGAGACATTGAGATTTTTTTGATGGTGTGGACCCTCCTCGGCTGTTGGCTTTTGTTTCATTAAATAGTTTAAGATGAGAAAATCAACATAGCAGCTACGACATTAATGGCCGACTTTTAGGATAAAATATCACTGTAGCAGGAAATTTCTGCATTTTCCAAAAATTTAACCTGAAAGACGAGTATCCTTAGCTTTTTGTGAATAGTGTATTTTATACAAGGAACCATTAGTGTCTTCCGTTTGATCGTCCAAAAACGTTGAAAGCTCTGGCCACCATAGTGGGTCCATGCACACGACTCTGTTGTGTAGATCACACCTTTAGAAAAGTTTTCGTTGAGTTGTTACACAAGTTAGTTTTCATTTCTCGTCCCACAACTAGTTAGGTGGGTCATAAGCACCTACTTTACTATTCTGCACATTGGTGAAGGGACAGTACAACTATTTCAGACTGGGGAGTGGTAGATCATGACCGTTTTATCTCTTGCATATATCTGCAGTTCTGAGAAACGCCTCATACATTTACATACATATCTATGAATCTAAAGACGGTCTGGAATCTGTTACTGGTGGAAATATTTTCTGATTATCCGGTTGTGGTATAGTGCTCGCCTGTATTCTTCTCTTCTTTGTATCTATGTGCCCTTCCTGGCCTCAGTATTGTGCTGGCTCTTCTTTGATATGACTGTTTAACGGCAGTGAAAGTGTTACTACTAATCTTGACATTTGTCGGGTATTCTTGGTAATCCATCTATAGGGAAATCCTGTGTGGTTTCAGATGACACATTTTCAGGAACTAAACGGATAGAATCAATTTTGCTGCAAGAGATCTTCTCAAACTCCTGAAAACCACACAGCTAGGTAACGCCCTTTGCACCACTTATTGCTTTTTCTTTGCGCTTTGACAACTTTTTTTTCTGCTGTAAAAAAAAAAAAAAAAAAAAAATCAATATAAAGCTTGATATCATACTCCTCACATCCACAGTAGCTCTTGTGAAAACATAAACCATAATGCGAGGCTGAACTGACCAATATCTAGTCTCATTGCAGACAAAGCTGATTCCCCCCAACACTGCAGAAAAAAACAGGTGATGTTAAAGGGGTTTTGCCACAAAGTAAAATTGATGTGGGAAGCTTGCAAACTAAATAATAAACATTTTCACCATTCATCGTTATTAAAATTCTGGGGAACCGTATTTGTTTTTTAGACTGTCCTTTAGTGATCCATTGTTTTACAGCTTCGTACTCCAGGGGATAGACCAGGGCCGAGAGCACTATGCTCAGAATTACCTCATCCTCTCAGGCACTACTGAGTGTTCAAACCCCAGGTGCTGTCTTTCTATCCTGTCCTCTGTACTCCTTAAAGTTATTAGTCATACAGTGCAAATAAAAGTAAAAAAAAAAAAGAAACCTCAATGAGGTCTGTTGCATTGAAAAGAGAAAAAAAATATACACGGGCTTGGGTTCCTGCAGGGATTTGAACTAGGACCATTGTGCTGGAGGCAAATAGCCTTTACCTCTGAAGCTACTGACTACTTTAAACATAAACGACTTTTCTTTGGACTTAAAGAGAGGAAAGGCCTGGTGATGTCATCATGCTGAGACTCAATGAGTATGCAATTCAAACAAATCAACACAAGCCCCTTCTGAGCCACCTCTGAGCTGAGGGCGCTGGAAACAGGAGATATGAATGAGATTGGGGCAAAACCCCTTTAATTCTTGGGGTACTGAATCCTGATATAGTATATGGAGACAGAAATCTATGTGGCATCAAATCTATGTCAACAATTGAAAATCCCATCTATAATCCACCTGGATTTTGACTGGAGGAATTCACACAGATTCTGCTCTAAAATTTTCTGCATACGAAATGTAAACATACCCCAAACGAATATGTTCACATCGGGTACGTTTGATGTGGATGTAGGTTGTGGATTTGTTGTAGATTTTACTTAATATTTTTCTACACTGATCTCAATGGGAGAAGGCAAAAACGGCAATAAAATGTGCAGATAAAGCTTTCCTGTAGAGTTTGATTGCAATCATTCAAATCACTGTAGAAAAATCTGTGGCAAATCTGCAATAATACTCCCCACAACCCGCAGTAGCGCCACCCTTTGTGACCTTACCCTTATTGCTGAACAAATCCTGCTTCGTGATTGTTTAGTGCAGGCATCCTCAAACTGCGGCCCTCCAGCTGTTGGGAAACTACAACTCCCATCATGCAATTATATAATCTATAACAGCCGGGAATGGATGGGAGTTGTAGTCTCCCACCAGCTGGAGGGCCGCAGTTTGAGGATGCCTGGTTTAGTGCATCATAGACATAGATGCAATAACAGAACGCAAGTTTATCATACAACTCTTGAAACCTTGATATCCTATCCTTATTACAAGTCATCAATATCAAATTGGTGGGGTGCGACTCCTTCTCTGATCACCTGACTGGAGGAGCTGCAGCTCTCCAAGGAGCTTTTGTAGTTGAGCAGACCCAGCTGAGTATATTTAGTAGTGGCTGAGCATGGCTTTGCAGCACAGTTCCATTCACTTGAATATGATTGAGCTGCAGAGAGCTTGCAGTACCAGGCACTGCCACTACAAGATGTATGGCGCTGTGACCAAAAAAAACAAAAAATGGAACACAATGCTAACTGACGAGCTGTAGATTCTTTAGGTAGTCACCAGGGGTACCAAAGATCTAATATTAAATCTGTCCTGTTTTCATTTTCAATTCAGAGTTGTGTTCACTGGCTTCTACTAGGCTGCAGTAGAAGACAGGTCTGTAGCTATAGCAACAAGTGCTGGCAGCCTATCAGGAGAGGTTGAACAGGTTTGTAGCTATAACAACCAGTGCTGGCAGCCTATCATTAGAGATTGAACAGGTCTGTAGCTATAGTGACAATGGGGAGCTGATGCAGCCTTATCAAGAGGGGATATCTAGGAACATGTAGGACACTGTTAATGGACACATATTGCAAAGTGTCTTGTTTTTACAAGATCTTTAACATAAAAACCAATCCTTGTAGTGACACAACCCCTTTAATAGACGGCTATTCGTTACAAATCACAGAGGCTGCAGACTTCTTATTACATAGACATGAAGCCTCCATGCACTGCGTCTGAGGGAGCCCATGTACACAGTGCTAGAATCAGTGCAGTAAAGGTCGAAAGAAAGAAATGTGAAAAAGCAAATGGGGATTGATTATGGGTGGGGCTGGCAGGACTCCATGTTTCTCATTATTTTCACCCTGAGTTAATAGTTCATTGGTGACTACAGTTTATTGAAAAGTGATGACACTTGTACAACCAATTCACTGACCTCCTTGAACGATTACCAGGTGTGCATGCTGTATAATAGCCAGGTGAGTTTTTATTCCATTTCTGTCATCATGCCCAGGACAGAGCTTATACTACGTGACTATACTTGTCAGAAATAACATAAGCTTGCATTTGCCGATATAATTGTCCTGCTTAGATAACTACATTTAACCATTTGTCAATGACGTAATAATAATAATGACCAACAGGTCGTGTTTTCAGGATATCCCACAGATTGCAGTGACAATAATTAAGTCACCTGTGCAGCATAATTATATCACCTGTGCAATGCTAAGGAAAGCCAGGAAACATGACCTGTTGGTGGGGCGTGAGGACTGGAGTTTGGGAACCCCTGATCTAGTTCATTGGGTTTTTTTGCGTCATAGAAACGCTGATAAACTGATAAAGCGTTAAGAATTGAAGTCTTCCGAGCCAAGATAGGACATTGTACTGGTTAGAAGCTCAGGTTCATATAGACCCGTGATAACGACAATGATGTCTGTTGGCCTCTTTACATGGCACAGCACCAATGATTGTTCAGAGTGGGAAATTAGCTAACAAGTCTCCATTTGGCACCCAACAAACTAATAAATCTGAAAGAACAAAAAAGGCGCATCCTAGGGGGAGGCCCAAACATGACCCGGCATGCAGGGAATGTACTTGCGCTGCAGGGGGGCAGAGCCTAGGGAGGGGGTGAGATCCGGAACAAGGCATGCGGGGGAGTAGGAAGTAGACGTGCTCAGTGCATCAAATTAATGGACGTGCGGAGCTTGGGCCTCCTGCTCCTAGGTTAAGATGACTGCTGTGGAGGAACGTTTGAAGGAACGGTGGTCAGCAGCTAGCTCCTGACGGGCTCCGGGAGCTGGTGCAGGAAGCCCTAGGTGGTGCAGCAGTTCCGGCTGTCTCGCCTGCACTCCTTGTCGTTTTTCATAGACAGGTGTTTGCACATGGGATGTTCAATATCCTGTGCACATTTTTTAAGACGTTCAGTGCATTCTTGGAATGGGTAGTCCTGGACGTATCAGGGCTTCCTTCCATCATTCATTATCTGGACGTTCCATGCAGTAGATTTTGGGGCGTTTTGAGGTCCCTCTTGCTCCTGAAAAAAATGGAAGGCTCTGTTACATGTTGTAATCTTTTTGGGGATTTGTATTGATTCATTGCTGATGGAGTTCAGGTTTCCTGAGGAGAAGGTGGCGGATTTACGGCGTGTTCATTAAAAAAGATTTCTCTGCAGGATTGGCAGGCCCTTTAAGAAAAATTTAACTTTACATGCAGGATCCGGCCGACGGGACTGGTCTTTTTTAGACACCTTGCAGCCGCGACACCGGGTGTGAGGGCGCTGCACCATTGTGTGCACTTAACGGCTGAGCTACAGGACGACCTGCAAGTCTGGCATGTTTTTTTGGAACATTACAATTGCCGTTGGCTGATTATGGCTGAAGCCGTCTTCAATATGGGGATTACCATTAACACGGCTATAGCAGGTGGCATAGGTTTGGGGCTTATTGTCAAGGTGATGTGGTGTGTGGCGCAATGGCCTCAGGAATGGGCAGAAGTGGGTTTGACCGAGGACCTAGCTTTGCTTGAGTTGTTTCCTATCTTGGTGGCTGTTGAAATTTGGGGGAAGCGAGACAGGAAAGTCGATAACCTGGGCATGGTCCAGGCGATTAATAGCCTGTCGGCTTCCTGTCGGGCCAGGCTTAAGTTTAACAGGACAGTGTCTGGTTTTGTTGTTCGAAATGGGGGAGTTTTTGTCCGCCACATGGATTTGGAGTCTGGCGAGAAGAATTTCTGGCTGAATGACGGCGTGCATTTGAAGTGGTGGGGATTGACCTGTGGGTCCTGGGGATTCAGGAAGGAATTGAGAGGGCTTTGGGGCTGTTGGGTAACTCGCATGCATGAGGGGTCAAGGCATGCTTGCGGTGGCAATTAGGGGCCCCTGGAGTTGGTGGAAAATTGGTTTGGGAAGTCATAATGGTTATGACACCCAGATTTCATGGTGTGTTTCTTGGTTGTTCTGGCAAATGATGGTGCTCGTCAGGGTGGTGTCCTTGGGAGCCGGTGACAAGTTCAGCAATCTGTGTGATATTACCGCCAAGGAGGTTGTTTTTTGTTGTCTACTGCATTTGCCAGATCTTTTCGCTCCGAGGACCCCTTCCCATTGGTGTTTTTGGTACGGTTGGTTGTGTTTTGTTAAATTTATCTATCAATCTATCTATCTGTTAATCTGTGTGTATATAAATATATATATATATATGTGTTTGTGTGTGTGTATATATAATATTTGTGTTTTTTGGTACGCTTGAGTGGGGTTGGTTGTGTTTAGTTAAATATATATATAACTTTTTTTTTTAAATTATGTTTTGTATTTTTTTATTAAATTGGCTGCTGTGGACAATATTATCCAAAAGCGGGTGTTGTCATTATTTGGGAAAGGGGGGGGGGATTGAAGGTTTGGGGGAGGTTCATGTAAGGGAGTGTGGGGAGTTGGGGTCAGGTGGGGAGTGAGTCTGCACTGCAAAGAGTCAAGACCTATTTAAAAATATCAGACTCTCTGAAATAGATATAGGGTTATTCAAAAAGGATGGTGCCCGTCTGTCCAGGTTTTATCTATACACTGTAGATGTTCAAAGTGATTTCCACTGGTGACACAGCAGATGTCTAGGAGGTAGTCCAACTCTGTACAGGCGCGTGCCAGCATGTCCTCCATTGGACTCCACTATTTCGGTGATGTGCTGTCTCAGGTTGTTCAGATCCTGTGGCTCCTGAGAGGGGCAGATGCAATGAGTCCTTGATGTAGCCTCACAGAAAGAAGGCCTGGGTGTTTGGTGTGGCAATACCTCAGTAAATTGTTGTTTCCAGTGTGACCAGTCCAACGTTCTGGTAGAGTGTCATTCAGGTATCTGCTAGCATCCAAATGAAAATAGAGGTGCAGCACCCAAATCCTAGCAATGTGGCAGATGGCCTTTCCATTGAGGTGAAGGTAGCCTTGTTGCTGAACACCAGCCTGTCGGCACATTCGTCGTCTTCCAATCAGTGCAAGACTCGCGGCGATTCGGTTTGCTGTCTGGTTTTAGCTCTTGAAGATGTCCTCTGTATGGCTTGAAGTGCAGACTTTTTCCTAAAACATGCCATGGTTTGTGGTACTTGTAGTTCCATACTAGTCAGCTTGGTCAACTTTCTAGGACTATGGTCGCATACAGCTTAAATCCTGTCCTGCTTTTCCAAAGTCTTTGAGCGGCTTGGACTTTTCCCATGGTATAAACACCCAGTGGTTTTGAATTGCTTCAAACACCACCAAATGCAGTTTCTATGAGGAGCACGTTTACCAAATTTATTCAGAAAGTTTTGCTGTCCTGTCATAGCAGTCGCCGTTCCCGCAAATTGGTGTCTTTTATAAGCGGGGTCCGGTTCCACCTCTGCAACGGAGGATGGACAGAATCTCCTCCACAGATGTGAACCAGACCCAGTAGCGTCAAGTTACTTGTTACTCAGTACGTTGGTGTAAACACTGCGGTGGGTGCTGAATATATGTTGGCACTGCCATAGCAGCACTTTGTGTGTATTGTTATGTGATTTGTAATTCTACACAACACCATGTTGCTGGTACAAATGCAGGAATGTTTGTGTGGACACAATAGTTTGGACAGTTATTCTTTAGTACTGCTGTACTCTCGCCATGATTGTAAGGGTATGTTCACACGGGCTAATTTTGTCTCTAATATGAGCGAAATGCGCACCGAAAATAAGAATATGGAGAACGGGGATTAGCCCTCTCTCCCGCTGATAATACCTGTATTTCATTTGGGGAGATAAGTGACATGTCAATTTACTTGCGGCAATACATGCCCGATAATGCATGTCAATGGGGCCGGGGGTTGCCAGCCCCCCCGCCCGTGGGAGTCGCGCACCCCAAATCACCCCGCAAATTGCGGCCGTACTGTCCCTCCCGCAATTACGGTGAAAACATAGCCTAAGGGTATGTTCACACTGCTTAATTGCGGGGCGTATTTGGGGGGGCGGGGCGGGGGCCGGAGCCCGCCGGCCAAAATAGACAGCATTTTCTCGGGCGTTAGCTGTGAATAATTGACATTTTCACTTTCTTCCCCGCTCGCCGTCTTGGGGGTGGTAGGGGAACGAATCAGTAGTTCCTTGGAACTGTGGATTGCCGTAATGACTGGGACGTATCTCGCACCGTATTGAGCGCAGTACAGCGCTCAATACAGGGAGAGATAATTCCCATTTTATGCCGTGTGAACATGGCCTAACTGTGCTAGTTCATGTACTACTGTACAGATACTTTGTAGCCCCGTGTGAGTCATTTGAAACTGTCCAATTGTGTCACATATTTTTGGGGCTCGGATACAAACCCAAATTGTCCCAGAATTCTCCGCAATGATCAATATAATAAGGCATTATTATTACATTTGCTGTGCTTTTATGTTTCGATAATTCTTAATTTTACATTTAAAAGCCGGACTGTTGAGTTAGGGCTTTCCCCCAGGCACGGATTTTCAGAGGGTTTTTGCTTTTTTTCAGACGCCTGAAAACCCTCGAAAATTAGCAAAGGGGGGCTCTATGGAAAACCTGGCAGCAGTCCCCTCAGGGTTTTCGCCCGGGGTTTTTCCACCTGCGTCCGGCTGCAAAACTTTGTCAAGCACAATGTAAAGGGGGGATGGCTTTTTTCGCCTCATCGGAGAAAAGGTGTGTTGTGGGTGGGCGCGCGGGGTGTGGGGCGCGGGGTGTGTGGGCGTGCGGCGTGCGTGGGGGCGGCCGGTGCTGCGCCCCCCTCCCCCCCGGGTCAGGGGAACCGCAAAACGGGGACAAATATCGCCGGCAAACCGACCGCTATTTGTCCTATGCTGTGAGAATGCGCCCTGAGTTAGCCGGCCATACGCTTGTCATGCCGCTTATTGAAACAATAGCAAAATTGTTCTTATTTATTTCAGCCACTTCCCGTTGAAATGCACCTTCACATGCCCATAGTCCAGTTACATCATTGTATTGCTTGACCAAAGTAGGGCTGGATCTCATCCAAGGGAAGTAGGAAGAAATATTTTTCTGTGATAGTGCCCCTACACCCCACCCACTTCCTCCCTCCACCAAGAAAAGGAGAAATCCTTTAAATCTGTTGTGCTGCTCCTTTAAGCCCCGGCTTTTCCTTGCTTTTTTCCGGGTTCATGATTTTTGTTTTTTTACTTTTGACAATTATTTGATTCGAAACTTTAGAGGAGAACTGCGGGGAAACAGTAACACCCTCTGAGCCTATTTAACTTTCATTTACATATAACCATTTGCCTGATGTGGTGACTTGAAGCGTTTCATCTGCACTCTCATAACACCGCACTCATGGCTAGAATAAGGCAGGAAATGTATAAGACTACTGCAATAGCGCTCTACCCCATATTCCCCTTTCGCGGGTGTACCTGCCAGCACCGAGCATGAAGCATTTTTATTGTAAATGAAAATTGGGATTAAAAAGTGTTTTAAATCTAAGAATGATCTGACAGAGCTTTGTACGAAAACGGGGGATTTTTTGGTTAAAAGGGAACCAGTGACATCTCCTGACTTCTGATTCAGTAAAAACATGGATTCCCTGAGAAATACCAATGTTGGAGCATCTTCTCTGATAACTCTGTGTTGTGCTGTTCCTCTGTTATTCCTCCCAGAAATTATTTTCCGTACTGAATCGGTTTAATGCGTGTTAGGGGCGTCTACACTGCAAATGGACAAAAAAAAGACCTGAAAACGAAAGACTAAAAACGTTATGAAGCTGAGTTTTTTGGCCAGCCCTCAAAGCAGCTAAAAAACGGCCATTTTTTTACCACGATTTGCATTTTTTGGCGCGTTTTTTACAAGCCTGTTTTTTCATGTATGCATAAATTAAGCCATTGGATGTAACTCAACCCTACAAAAAGGGAATATAAAGCACATTATTGCATTTATATGTCAACTTGTAAGTCGTTTTACGGATTTTGGCGCTAATAAAGCCATCTTGTGTTTGTCGCCAAAAATACATTTTTTTTTTACGGATTTTATCTCTAAAGTCCATTTTTTAATGGATTTTGGTGCTAAGAGCTGCATTTTTACGGATTTTGGCGCTAATAAAGTTATTTTGCGTTTGTCGCCAAAAATAGTTTTTTATGGATTTTGGCCATATAGTCCATTTTTTTATGGATTTTGGCGCTAATAAAGTTATCTCGCTTCTGATGCTAAAAATAAGGGGGTTTTTTTTACGGATTTTGTGCCAGAATCCGTTTTTTTTACGGATTTTGACGCTAAAATACTTTTCTTAACATATTTTGGTGTTAAAGTTAAGAAAAGGATTTTAGCGCCAAAATTCATAAATAAACGGATTCTGGCGCCAAAATCCGTAAAAAAAAAGCGTATTTTTGGCGTCAGAAGCGAGATAACTTTACTAGTCCTAAAATCTGTAAAGAACAGTATCTTAGTGCGAAAATATGTAAAAAAAAAAACGGATTCTTGCGCCAAAATCCATAAAAAACGAATTTTTGGCGTCAGAAGCAAGATAACTTTATTAGCGCCAAAATATGTTAAGAAAAGGATCTTAACACTAAAATCCGTAAAAAAACGGATTCTTGCGCCAAAATCCGTAAAAAAAAAAAAAAGTATTTTTTGCGTCAGAAGCGAAATAACTTTATTAGCGCCAAAATCTGTAAAGAAAAGTATTTTAGTGCCAAAATCCGTAAAAAAAAATGTATTTTTGGAGTCAGAAGCTAAATAACTTTATAGGGCCAAAATCTGTAAAGAAAAGTATTTTAGTGCAAAAATCCGTAAAAAAAACGGATTCTGGCGGCAAAATCCGTAAAAAACTTATTTTTAGCGAAAAAAATCTGAATTGCGCAAAAATCGTTAGCGACCAAAGCATGATCATTTTATTACAAAAGATCTAAGCAAGGACACATCAGAAACTTGTATGCAGATTTGATCAGGTATAACCTTTATTAACACCCACTATAGGTGGGACTTGGGTCTCCTGGGAGGGTTTTCATTGAAAAATCGGGGCAAAAAACGCCGCAAAAACGCTCCAGAAAACGAGAAACGCTGAAAAAACGGACGCTTTTCTGTGCAGTGTAGACAAAGCCTTACACATATCTGACTGATAGATAATGAATTTCTAGGAGGAATAATGGGAAGAACAGAACATACAGATTTAAGGCAAGATTCTCCAGAATTATTGTTTCACAAGATGTACAGATATTTACTAAGAACAAACATTTCGGGATAGCCACAGGTCCTTTTAAAAGGAGAATTCCGTACATAAACTTAATATTTAGGGCGACATGTCCCAACGCCACTTTTGACGCCATATTCTTGTTGTAAATGGAGTTTCGTACTTCAAAACTAGGCGCATTATACGCCGGGCACGACACTTTGTAATGCGCCTAAATATGGTGCGCTGTGCGCCCCTGTCGCGCAATGCGCCTATTGAGATGCATTACATATGTTATGCGCCTCCGTCGGGCAATGCGCCTCGATAGGCGCATTACATATACTACCAATGATATGCTGTGCGCCGCGAGTTGCGCAATGCGCCTTTTTAGGCGCATTAAGATATACCTGATGCCAGTTTTTAGAAAGTATCGGACTTTCAGGTGCACTTTTCACTGATTTAATGCACCTAAAACTGGCATGGAAACGCCACTTTTCAGACATGTCACCCTTAGTATTGGGTTGGGGTTATTTGTAGTGGACACTTGTCATAATTTCGGGTCTACGCTTATAAAGATAGGCAGCTTTCTCATAGTCTAGAAATAGTGTCTATCAGCAATTTCCCAGTGACGGATCAAGGATTTTTCTTAGGTTTTGTATATATGGGTCAATACCAATACTTGTTTCAGCTGCTAATAGATATTATGTGGGCTGTATTATGGTTCTGCAGAAATATTCCTTGTGTTCTGCGTATGAACCTTCTGTTACACTGGCAGGCAACGGCCAAGAAGGAGGCAAGACCTTCCTAACAACATAGATTGTATCAGGACCCTGATCAGTGCAATAGTTTGCAGTATGGTCTTGTTGAGTGTACAGCTCCATTTGGAAGGGGGTATGGTTTAGTGCTATCAATAAGCAGAATTTAGGGGTTTTTTGCTTCTGAAAACACCTACTTGTTAGCCGGGCTCTTTAACAATAAATTGATTAGAAAGTATCACACCACTATAACTCCCTTACATATGTGGTAATTGGTAGTGAAATCCAGCAGTAAGTGTACCGTTTCCTGCAGCACCACCATAGGAAAGATAAGGCATTACACTGTGCCAATCAATGTAATTGCTCTTCGTTCTGGACAAAATATAAGGATCGCTCTATAACCCTATATATCACAGAGCTCAGCTTCTCTCCTCTATCATATAACCCTATATATCACAGAGCTCAGCTTCTCTCCCTCTATCATATAACCCTATATATCACAGAGCTCAGCTTCTCTCCTCTATCATATAACCCTATATATCACAGAGCTCGGCTTCTCTCCCTCTATCATATAACCCTATATATCACAGAGCTCAGCTTCTCTCCTCTATGATATAACCCTATATATCACAGAGCATAGCTTCTCTCCCTCTATCATATAACCCTATATATCACAGAGCTCAGCTTCTCTCCTCTATCGTATAACCCTATATATCACAGAGCTCAGCTTCTCTCCCTCTATCATATAACCCTATATATCACAGAGCTCAGCTTCTCTCCCTCTATCATATAACCCTATATATCACAGAGCTCAGCTTCTCTCCCTCTATCATATAACCCTATATATCACAGAGCTCGGCTTCTCTCCCTCTATCATATATACCTATATATCACAGAGCTCAGCTCCTCTCCTCTATCATATAACCCTATATATCACAGAGCTCAGCTTCTCTCCCTCTATCATATAACTCTATATATCACAGAGATCAGCTTCTCTCCTCTATCATATAATCCTATATATCACAGAGCTCAGCTCCTCTCATCTATCATATATAACCCTATATATCACAGAGCTCAGCTTCTCTCCTCTATCATATAACCCTATATATCACAGAGCTTAGCTTCTCTCCTCTATCATATAACCCTATATATCACAGAGCTCAGCTTCTCTCCTCTATCATATAACCCTATATATCACAGAGCTCAGCTTCTCTCCTCTATCATATAACCCTATATATCACAGAGCTCAGCTTCTTTCCCTCTATCATATAACCCTATATATCACAGAGCTCAGCTTCTCTTCCTTTATCATATACTCTTATATTCAACAGAGATAGCTCTCTCCTCTATGTATAGACCCTATTATCACAGAGCTCAGCTTCTCTCCTGCTATCATATAATCCTATATATCACAGAGCTCAGCTTCTCTCCTGATATCATATAATCCTATATATCACAGAGATCAGCTTCTCTCCTCTGATATAATCATATATATCACACAGATCAGCTTCTCTCCTCTGATATAACCCTATATATCAAAGAGCTCAGCTTCTCTCCTCTATCGTATAACCCTATATATCACAGAGCTCAGCTCCTCTATCATATAACCCTATATATCACAGAGCTCAGCTCCTCTCCTCTCTCATATAACCCTATATATCACAGAGCTCAGCTTCTCTCCTCTATCATATAACCCTATATATCACAGAGCTCAGCTTCTCTCCTCTATCATATAACCCTATATATCACAGAGCTCAGCTTCTCTCGTTATATTATATAACCCTATATATATCACAGAGCTCAGCTTCTCTCCTGTCATATAACCCTATATATCACAGAGCTCAGCTTCTCTCTTCTGTCATATAACCCTATATATCACAGAGCTCAGCTTCTCTCCTCTATCATATAACCCTATATATCACAGAGCTCAGCTTCTCTCCTCTATCATATAACCCTATATATCACAGAGCTCAGCTTCTCTCCTCTATCATATCCTGCTCTCAGATAGGGCAGCACAGACCACTTGACAGGTTCCCTTTAAAGAGGGTTTGTGCTATCTCCTGACACGTCTTTTGTCTTCCCTGTAAACAAACAGTTCTGTAGCATCTTCTCTTATATCTCTGTGTTGTGCTGTTCCTCTGTTATTCCTTCTAGAAATGTATTACTGAATCTGTCAGCTGGGTGTTATCATTCCAGTTTTCATGTCCTTTTATACATTGACGATCAGCACTGAAACACCCTAAATTGATATCATCCACCTGATTGATTCAGTAATAAATTTAAAGGGGATGCATCGCTTCTTTAGTTCGGCTTATTCATACTGCTCTCAGCTTCTCAACTCTAGAAATGCAGGAGCGTCTCTTCCCCTCCCAGCTGGGTGACATCATCCCCCTTCACTGTTCATGCTGGCTCCTCAGACTCCTATCACGTTCCAGGGCTATATTGCCGATAACTGTCAGAATACCACGAAAATGTATTCCGACATATCACAACGAAGCTGTAGAAGACTATAGGGTTAATGTATTTGGATTAAGTGTGCTCTGTTTCATTGTCGCATATGATTTATGTACCAGACACAAAAGCATGGTAGACCACACTGTGTCTAGCACGTAAATCGCATACCTATAGGACAATATGTCCCAAAATTGGTGTCGCTGCAGCAGTTTTTAGGCGCGTTTAATCAGTGTAAAAAATCTGGCATCTGGTATATCTTGCATGGTAAAATTAATGCACCTAAAAAGACACATTGCGCAATCAAGGTGCATAGTGTATCACTGCTAGTGTATGTACGGTGCTTATCGAAGCGCATTGCCTTACGGAGGCTCATAACATATCACTAGTGTATGTAATGCACCTCGATAGCGCATTACGTTATGGAGGCGCACTGCGTATCATTGCTGCTATATCTAATGCGCCTTTTTAGGCAGGCTACAATGTGTTGTGTCCGGCGTATAATGCGCCTAGTTTTGGTATATTACAGTTTATTTCTATCGAGAATATGGCGTCAAACATTTTTTGCCGCAAAATAGACCAACGTTATGGCGTATTTGTATTGGGACATGTCGCCCATAGTTTTCCATGGCTTCACTGTTGTAGTACCTATCTCGGTTATCCGTCAGGATATGTTGACGCATACCTGCAAGGAGAGCCCAAAATGTGCTCTCCCTTCATGGGATTTAAAAAAAATAATAAAATAAAATAAAAATAAATATTTAATAAAAAACAATTGTGCAAACATTACACACACAAAAAAAACTACACATATTAGGTATCCACACGACCGTAATAACCTGTAGAATTAATCTAACAAGTTATTAAGTGTGAAATGTGAAGGGTGTAAAAAAAAAAAAAAAAAAAAATCTAGAAAAAAATTCTGCAATTATTTATGTGAATTTAAACTATTTCCCCGTAAAGTACAACTTGTCACAAAATATACAAAATATAAAAGTTAGAACTGTTGAAACGCAAGGAGGCAAAAACAAAAAAAAATGTTCTGGTCATTAAAGGGGTTGTCTCGCTACAAAGATTAGCTTTCAAATTGTAGGGAACACAAAATAAAGACATTTTCCAAATATATTGCTTTGTTCCTCTGTTTTTGTTAAGGAGATACAAGTGAATTTATGACCTCCCTGGCTGTTTCAGTTCCCTCAGTAACCGACCTGTGTAAATCTCTCCCCCCTGCTTTTTGTTCTATGTGATAGCAGTGAGTGATGTCATCACACAGGTCTCAGCAGCCTCTGTGCTGGGCAGCAGTAAAAAGCTTGATTTATCTAAAGTAAATAGCACTAATTAGGGCTTTTGTTTGAGGGATCAGATAAAAACTCCTGCTAGTAGTTTCAGAGGAGCTTCTGAGCTAATCTGAACTAATTAGCAACTGAAAACACAGAGTTGAATACACCATGGAGCTGTATGCTAATTACAGTCAGTCTGAACCAGGAAGTGACAGAGTATTTAATTCATGCATCCTATGAAACTCTGTAGGGAGACAACTCCTTTAACTACTTTTCAGGCGTTGGGCTTAAGGGGTTAAAAGTATACTGTGCCACACCGCCTGGGACTAGATGTGGCCCTATTTCTTTCTTTTGGGCAGTAGCCAGCCATATTTCTGTAAACCCCTTTAATGTTTGATGCATTTGCCTACCCCGAGGGGATGCTTACCACTTTGTCAGCTCAGGTCTTTCAGGTTTATTTGTATGTTGTACAGTATGATATATATGTTAATTTGTATAGTTTTCCTATCTTCTTTATTGTAACATTATGAAGGCCTCGTGGGACGTCGTCTTATATTTCGTCCTTGAGGTTTCCTGTTACCCTTTTACACATCTAGTGTCCTTCTCAGGCCAGTCTCTCCTGTTTGCTATGTGTTGTTTCGGTGTCTGAATACCTCAGCACTTGCTGTATACCCTCCAGGTTGTATTCTATTTTTATATACTCGCTTTACAAACCTTGTTTAATCTCCATGGCAATGGGTTCCCACACTGAAATCCCATGGCTAGGGCTTTTTCTTCAGCTTCTGCCTTTTGGCCTTACATTTAAAATTTCTATTAATATTTCCCCAGGCTCCTACTATTTATAGCTGTGCTACTTACGTTTTTTTTCTTCAGGCAACCTTAGGCATGCAAATCTTGAAATAACCTGTGTATCGTCACTGACTTTATTAGAGGCTCAGCTAATTTATAGGGCTGTTGAGACATGCTGTTTTTTTTTTTTTTTTATTGCCGCAGTAACTGGCTGTAATCTACCAATCTACTGTGTAGGTGATGATAGCTTCAGTGAATCTACCCAAAAATGTATGAACACTACATGGACACTAACTCTAAAACGGTGCATAAGTGAATATAATAACCTTTGTAATATATCTTATTAGACCTCTCCCACCCAAAGAACAAAAACGTAAACCTCTTACTCTATTAAAAATGTGCCTCTATCTTGTTTTAAAAGACCGGCTGTCTGATCGTGTAGGTTACATGCTGCCTATAGAGGTCTATGAAGAGGGGAGAGGCTGGACATAGACCAAGTCAGAGAGAGACACAGAGACACGGGCACAGGTCTAGTAAGTTAGATCTCACCCTGGTTTACAGCTCTTTAAGACCTTATTCATAACTTGGCCGTTGCCAGATTTTCCAGGATACATAAAAAGGCAGAGTTATTGGTACAGGACTAATTAAGTTTCTTTTGGACTTTGTTTTAGAGCAGTATATGTTACATACAGTATGCTGGACACAAACACAGACTATCGCACATAAAACATATATTGCTGTGGAACAGATCAAAGTAGTCCAAGTGAGGATACGTTTGGTCTATTAAACACTATAGCTTCACCGTAGTATATGTTCAAATAATGTTTACACACTATCCTGACATATACCAGCGACGAACGGCCAGAACATGATGGGAATGAGGCCTAATGTCCTCCATGTTGCTGTATATGCTATAAAGATATAAGGGAGCTGGATCTCGATTTTGTGTATGCTAGTGTGAGTGTGCACTGTATGGGAGACATCATAGCAGATAGGCTCCACCCACTAACCATGAGACAACTGAGAATTTGAGTTGGATCGTGCAGGGAGGAGTACTGGTGAATATTGCAATATAAAGTTTATATAATGGTCAGAAATAGTGTTACTCCTTATGTACACATGTAACAACTTAACCTGACATGCTAGCTGAAAGTATAGGTACACTTTAAATACCAATTCCATTGAAGTGTAAGACTATGTGCACTTCTGTGTTGGTAGCTTAGTTTGCAGGTAGTTCTATTTTTTCCAATAAAACAATAGACAACATGGCAGAATCTAACAGACCCTATTACAGTCACTTAACCTAAAATATTAATTGGTTGTGAGACAGCCATTGTATGTTGAAGACATAACTTTGTGGAAAACCTAAGCTCTAAATGTGACCTCAACATGGTGCAAAATAAAGATTAAAAGAATTGACGACAATTAAGCAGTTAACACAGATAAACCAAGTCATTACCAGTCCGAAAGAGCTGCTGTAAGCTGGAAATCAATTTCTATATTGTGGACAGGAGATTCTTTGGGTCAATCGTACTAGCTATGTAACTATTTACTTTGTGCACAATGTAATAGAAAAAAAGAAAATGGAGGCCCTCATCGGGTGCCCAAAGCAGCCGCTCATCCTGGTACATGCAAGAGCAGTACAGGACATGTAGTACTGCACTGTACTCTAGAGAGGCGCTACTAGACTGACAATCACTGCATGCACCTCACTAATACATGAAAAGAGCAGTACAGGACATGTAGTACCGCACTGTGCTGTAGAGAGGCGCTACTAGACTGACAATCACTGCATGCACCTCACTAATACATGAAAAGAGCAGCACAGGACATGTAGTACCGCACTGTGCTGTAGAGAGGCGCTACTAGACTGACAATCACTGCATGTACCTCACTAGTACATGTAAGAGCAGTACAGGACATGTAGTACGGCACTGTACTGTAGAGAGGTGATACTAGACGCCATTCACTGCATGTACCTCACTAGTACATGTAAGAGCAGTACAGGACATGTAGTACGGCATTGTACTGTAGAGAGGTGCTGCTAAACTGCCAATCACTGCATGCACCTCAATAATACATGGAAAGAGCAGTACAGGACATGTAGTACCGCACTGTACTGTAGAGAGGAGCTACTAGACTGACAATCACTGCATGCACCTCACTAATACATGAAAAGAGCAGCACAGGACATGTAGTACCGCACTGTACTGTAGAGAGGTGCTACTAGACTGACAATCACTGGATGCACCTCACTAATACATGAAAAGAGCAGTACAGGACATGTAGTACCGCACTGTACTGTAGAGAGGCGCTACTAGACTGACAATCACTGCATGCACCTCACTAATACATGAAAAGAGCAGTACAGGACATGTAGTACCGCACTGTACTGTAGAGAGGTGATACTAGACCGCCATTCACTGCATGTACCTCACTAGTACATGTAAGAGCAGTACAGGACATGTAGTACGGCATTGTACGTAGAGAGGTCTGCTAAACTGCCAATCACTGCATGCTCCTCAATCATACATGGAAAGAGCAGTACAGGACATGTAGTACCGCACTGTACTGTAGAGAGGCGCTACTAGACAATCACTGCATGCACCTCACTAATACATGAAAAGAGCAGTACAGGACATGTAGTACCACACTGTACTGTAGAGAGGCGCTACTAGACTGACAATCACTGCATGCACCTCACTAATGGAACCAGAGTTGTTTTGCCAGCTCCCACTGTGATTGTGGATGCACAAAAGTCCGCTCAAGCCACGGCCGAATAATCTAAGTGCAAATTAGATCCAGCACCACACGTTGAATTGGTATTAAAAAAAATCTTCATAATTTATTTACCATGAAAATTTAAAAAAAAAAAAAAAAAAAAAGGGAACTATGCACAAGCATGTGCTACATATGCAACAAATAGCATTTGATAGTGACAGCCAGATTGACATGGAGTAAAAAATACGCTAACGTGGACAGATAGATGGTGCCCTTACTCATAGCGATGACAGGGGTCATACATGTAAAATGTTCAGGATAATTGGTTGGATCTTCCATCAATCACATGAACCGCAGATCAGCAGTGTCTGTGACATTGTATGGGGAGTGTGGGGGCAACATACAATGTCCCAGGAAAGACCATTGTATTGTATCCTGAGGCCATTGTAATTTGAGGAATCACTGCGCTTATCAGTGAGGTCTGTCATGTAATGAATCAGTCATAGCTTTATTTTGTTTTTCTGCACTCACAAAAAATGTGAACAAGATCTTCTCAGCATAGACTAAAGGCTAACAGTATTGTGTTCTTGACTCCATTATCAGAGAAGTGTTCATAAGTATCTGTTGCTTTGCATTGTATTACCTGAAAGTTGCTGCTGTAGACGTGGGCTTATCTCTACAATAGCCTTCTATTGTGAATTGTTACATACGTGATTTTTCTCATATAATAATTTAATTCATTATGGGCACCTAAGCTGCTAATACAGTTTCAAATGCAGACCTAAATGTCCCAAACGGTAGTGACTCACAGGATCATGTGCCATCTCTGCACTAATAGAGAGAAACATTTCAATTTCCCAGAGCAATTGCTATTCAGCCCTGTTGCCAAATTTCAGGGACTAAAGAATGTTTTATCCTTGGTATCAATTAGCAAAATAATTATAGTCGGCATGCCATACATTATTCCTCACACCATTGTGAAATCTCAGGGCTCGCCTAAGGGGTATCTAACTTGTGTGGTTAGGTATGTCATAACGCCAGTAAGGAGCTATGAAGCGGGCCCAGTCACTCTTACTTGGTACACGCTTTAGCATTATACATATCATACAGGGCAGTGTACAGGGAGAATACAAGTGAAAACAAGTTGTAAAAATAAAAAATCTTAACAGTTTAAAACGCGTCTCTTTGCCACTTTACAAATAAATTAATTGGTATCACTGCGTCCATAAAAGTCTGATCTGTTAAAATATGACCTAATTTACCTTGTATACTGAACACTATGGAAGAAAAAAAAAGAAAAAAATCCAAACGGTAAAACTGCGTCGTCTTTGGTCATTTGTGTCCCCCCCAAAAAAAAGTGCAATAAAAAGTGATCAAAAAGTCATATTTATCCCAGTACCAATAAAAACTACCGTATACTTCAACCCACAAAAAACAAGCCTTCAACGGTTCCATTGGTGGAAAAACAAAAAAGTTATCAGTCACAGAAAATGGGGCTGCAGCGCAAGGTTAAAAAGTAGAGAATGTTTTTATTTTTAAAACAATTCTAAAACCTACAGAAAAACTCAATGTAATTGGTATCACCGGAATCATACTGTCCTGCAGAACACAGATATTACAACTTCTTAACATTATAATAACAAAACCCCACAAAAATGGCGCTGTTACTTTTTTTTTTTTTTTTTTTACTTTCCACCTGACTGAGAATTCTTTTTCGGTTTCCTAGTACATTATAGGGAATGGTCAATAGTACCATTAAAAAGTACATCATGCTCTGCAGAAAAAAAAACCAAGCATACGACAATGCAGGCAGAAAAAAAAAAAAAGTTATTGCTCTTGGAAAGCAAAGAGGAAAAAATGAACGTGACAAAAAAAAAAAAAGCTAGATTATTAATTTAGGCACGGAGCAATTTGACTTCTGTGTGTTTATTACTCAGTAGTGGAAGGTGTTATGTTTATGTGGTTTATGGTTTTTTTTTTTTTTAATCTAACAAATGGCGCTGTATGGTACCTACAATTAAGCACTATTGGGCTCAGTTCATATGTTGAAGAAACTGAATCCCATTAACATCAATAGAAAATATGCATTGCAGGTCATATGACACGTATTTTCAGGGTGCAGTTTTTAAAACGGACCCATGATGAAAATACTTTGAACTCATTCTTTGGTTGTATTCCACGCAGGAAATGTGTGGAAATTTAAGATTGATGTCAATAGCATGGCTAAAATCCTCATGCAATATTCACTCAAATCATTTGTACATGTATGGCATGTGGTTTTTATTGTGTGTACAAAATCAACAGGCATGAGGTAAACCGCGTGTAAAACCAATTCCGAAAAACAACACTAAGGGCGACATGCCAGTTTTAAGGCGCATTAAATGAGCGTATAATGCGCCTGAATAAATAAACCTGTCAAAAATCTGGCGTGTGGTATGCCTTGTATAGCATATTTAATGCGCCTAATTTAGGCATATACCAAAAAAAAAGGCGCATAGCATATCATTGCTAGCATATTTGATGCGCCTACTTTAGACACATTCAAAAGGGTCATGCCTGGCATAAAGTGCATCTAGTTTTGGAGTACAACAATTCATTTATATAGAGAATATGGCGTCAGTAGTTTTTTGGTGCAAAATGCACCAAAAAAATGGCGCAGCCCTAATGGGACATAAGTCCTAAATTCACATATAATAAGCATGTACTTTAGTAAAAAAAAAAAAAAATTCTCATTGGAAAGGCGTTGGATGATGTGGATTCCACAAGTGACCTACTCATTACGTGAACACCCCCTTAGGCTGGGTCCACACAGCAGTATTTTGGTCGGTATGCTATAAGAGTTTTATAAGCCAAAACCAGGGGTGGAACCTATTCAGTGAACAGGTGTAGTTGAAAGATTTGCTCCTCTTGTGTGTTTTGGCTCCACTCCTGGTCTTGGCTTGCAAATACTGATGCTAAATATTGGCCAAAATATTGCCTTGAGAGCCGAGCCTTAGTGTGGTCATTTGTTGTTATGTCGAACATTAGGGGAAAGGGGAGGGGATGTCAACAGATGGTACCATGAGGTGCTTCCCATGTGTAATACCGTGATAAATAGTGGCTTCACATAGTGTTATTAATGCAGTCAATCAATAGAGATTATTTTGGTAAGGAACAGTAAACCCCTTGAAGGTGATTTCCTCATCGGGTTTTTTGTATTGTTGGGTTCCTAATTAAAAATGTATTTGTGGAGAGAAAAAAAGAACTAGCAACAGATTTTTTTGTTTGCGCCTGTGATTTTTAGCTTGCTTTTTATTGTTTTTTGTAAGGATGTATTATGTATTGTAAAAAATATAAAAAAAATTTTTTGTCCCGTTTTGTTGTCGTTTGTTTCGTTTATCTCCATAGAGGCTAAAGGAATGTGTGCACACCAAACAGAAGATGAATAAGCAATTGTGTGGATCCGGGGTTCTCCAGTCTATACATAAGAAAATTACCGGGAGTCTCTGCTACATTTCCTGAGTAAAGAACAGAATATTAATATGGGGGAAGAAAGGAACGTCGGGGTGTCGCAGAAGATGTTGTCTCCATCTCGGAGTACAAGCAGTTGCTCCTCAAAGCTTGGGAGCCGCCAGGTCAGTTTGCCAGTTACAAGGATTTATTTCAGGAAGAGTAAAATTTATTGCAATTTAACCCCTTAAGGACCCAGCCAGTTTTGGCCTTCCTGACCCAGCCCTTTTTTGAAATCTGACATGATTACTTAATGTGAGAATAATTTTTTGCATTTTCCCTTTTCCCATGTGATTCTGGACTTTTTTTCTTTGTAAAAACTTTTGGGCTTTAATTTTGGTAAAAAAATTTTTATCCATAAACCCTTGTTTTTTTGTGAAAAATATAAAATTTTCATGAAATTGGAAACTCTGTGTTTTGAAATTTTAAAAAATTTTTCTGCGTACAAGACAGACAATTATTCCCCACAAAATAGTTTATAACTAGCATTACCATATGTCCATTAGGTTGGCATCATTTTTTTTTAAAAGTCCTTTTTTTTTTTATTTCATTAGAGGGCTTAGAAATTTAGTGTAATTTCTCACATTTTCAAGAAAATTAGCATATAATTTTTTTAGGGACCACTTTCCGTTCGACGTGGTTGGAGGGGGCCTGCATGTTAGATTCCCCCATAAATGACCCCATCTAAGAAACTAGACCCTTAATTTTACAACAGTGTTTAGGAAGTTTGTTTTAACCCCTTTTTTATTTCACAGAAATTTAAGCAAAATGGAGGTGAAATTTCAAAAATTTCATATTTTTTCAGATTTTCATATTTATCCTTATTCATGGGGAATTCGGTAAATTTTTTACTAGGTAAAAAGCAATGTTAAAATTATTTCCCAGGTCTGCCGTTTTTAGAAATATTTTCCCCTATGTGGCCCTAGTGCATTATTTGGCTCAACCATAGGGCCCAGAATTTGGAGGTGCCCTATGGCTCTGGGGTTCATTTTCTGCAATTTTTATTAGGGGCCCATTTCAGGTTTGAGGAGGGCCTAAGGGGCTAAAACTTAATAAAAAACCCCCCAAAAAGACCCATATTGGAAACTACACCCCCTTAAAGGTATATATAAGGGGGTAGTGAGTATATCCGGCGCCCCAGGTGATTCCAATTTTTTTTTTTAAAAATTGGTGTGAAAATTAAAAAACATTTTTTCCAATCTGCATTTAGCTTAAAATGTTTCATATTTAAAGGAATTGGAAAGAACCCCAAAACTTTTTTTAAACAATTTTCCCCAAAATTTGGCAATACGCTATATGTGGATGGAAACTGCTGTTTGGGCGCATGGCAGGGCGTCAAGGGGGGGAACGCTATTTGGCTTTGGGGAAGGGGATTTTGGTGGGGCCATGTCGTTTTGAAACCCCCCAAAAAGTACCAGAAAAGGTGAAACCTTTCCCAGAAGTCGCTCATTTTAATTAACCCCCCCTGGGTTTTCCATTTAGAGGTGTTTTTGGGCCATTTTGGGAACTGGTGTTCCATCGTTTTTTTTAGCATTGGGCCATGAAAATGGGGGGGGAAAAAAAGCCATTTCCCACCATTGTTTTTGGGCTTTAATTTTACACGTTCGCTTTTGCAGTGTAAAGAGTGATAACTTTTTACTATGGGGGTCGGTTTACAATTGCAATGATATAAATTTTTATATTTTTTTTATGTTTTTTCTTTACACAATTTAGAAATGGGTTATAAAAAAAATGCGTTTTTATGTTTTCCTTTCTGACAGTCAAAAATTTTTTTTTATTTTTGTTTTGCAGATTGTTTTGGGCCCTTGTTTTTTGCGGGGTGAATTGTGCTTTTATTGGTCCCATTTTGGGGTGATACATCCTTTGTTATTTTTTATTAGGTTTTTGTGAGGCATTTGAACAAAATACAGAAACCCTTTGTTAGTGTTTTTATTTTTATTTTTTTATAGCGGTCACTGGGTGTTAAAATTTGGGAAAGCTAGCTTTATCAGCAGGTAATACGATTTACACCCCATACCCCCAATTTGTATTTTTTTTTATTTTTTACTGCTTTTATACAAAAAAAAACACTTTTTATTCAAACAGGAAAACCTTTTTGCATTGCCAAGTCGAGGCCATAATTTTTTTTTTTTGTGTATGGAGTGTTTAAGGCTTGTTTTTTTGCCGGGATGGTTGAGTTTTTATTGGATCATTTTTGGAGGGACAAACTTTTTGATCAGTTTTAAATCCGTTTTTGGGGAAAGGGGAGTGAAGAAAAATTTGCATCTAGTGTGTTTTTTTATTTTTATTTTTTTAAAAGCCTCACTGTGCATTCCGTAATAAGTTAGCTTTATCTGTGGGTCGTACGATTTGGGTCCCAATTTTTATAGTTTTTTTTTTGTTGAGCACTTTAAAAAAAAAAAAAAAAAAAAAAAGTGGTTTTTGTGTGTAAAAGAATATTTATGCATCGCTGTCTTCTGAGAGCCATAGTTTTTTTATTTTTGTATACGGCTGTGTTAGGACTTTTTTTTTTGCGGGATGGATGACGTTTTAATTGGTCAACGTTTGGGGTTTTTTTTGGGGTTTTTGTCATTTTATTCCATTTTTGTGCGCGGGATGAAAAAAAATCTTAATTCTGTGATTGTTTTTTTTTTTTTTTTTTTTACGGATTCACCATATGGGTAATTAAAATGAAGATTTAAGGGGGAGGTCGTAAGACGCGGGCGTACCAAATATGGGGACTTTTTTTTGATCTTTTTTGGGGCCCAAGGCG
Source organism: Phyllomedusa bahiana (assembly GCA_025379985.1). Lineage (NCBI taxonomy): Eukaryota > Metazoa > Chordata > Amphibia > Anura > Hylidae > Phyllomedusa > Phyllomedusa bahiana. The sequence continues at coordinate 52,658 of JAODAL010016914.1, forward strand.
TTGTAAAGGGGAAAAAGGGCGGTTTTACGTTTTTTGTTTTTTTATTTTTTTGGTTTTTTTTTTTGTGTTTTATTTTTTTTCACTTTATTTACTTTTTCTTTTTTCTTTTCCCCCCTAGGGGGGTTTGGGGAAAGAGAGTCTTTAAAAATCTTCCCCTTTAATAGGAATCCCTGCATAGCTTGTTGTATGAATGGTTCCCCAGACAAACTTTCAAATACGATGCCGGGCCAAAGCCACAGGGTAAATTGGAAAGGATTCTGTGCCCTCCGTGCTGTCTGTTTAGGGGCAGGGGGCCCGCACGGGGTCGCCCGTCCGTTTCGTGCTGCCACCGACAGAGAGGGGTTTTCCTTGCGTCTCTTAATTAATTTCCCACCGATCCCTGCGTAAAATTTAAAGGGGTTAAACCCCCCCCCTCCCTCCCCCCCCCCGGAGCGATTCCGGGGCGGGCCCCCGGGGCGGGCGGGGGGTTTGGGGGGGTTTTAGCGTAATATACAGCTGATTTCCCCCCGCGATCGCGCAAACACTGGGTTTAGGTTCGCGCGTTTCCCAAAGGACGTATCCCTACGTCCCGGTGCGTGAACCCCCAAACGACCTGGACGTATGGATATGCCCAAGGTCGTGAAGGGGTTAACATCTGCTTAAGTTGTTCCAAATCCACTGCTATATACAGTGCCCATGTCAGGAGTACCTGCCAGACATCATCAGTATTTGTGTTGAGTCCATGTGAACATACAATTTTAGAAACATGTTTGGATCCGTCTGTCAGACCCTAAAGACGCCAAACACGTATCGAATAATGAGCAGTGGGATTTCACATTGCTTTTAACTTGAAACATGCATCAGCGTTCACACGAGTGATCGTGTCTCACTGTGTCTTTCGGATTCGTACCAAGAATTTTCATGTCAATTCTTGGTCTGAAAGATGCAGCAGAAGCCCCATAATAATCTATAGTTTGTGATCCTGCTGTATCCAACAGGCATCCAAACACACAGCTGCGTGTTGGATGTTTATGATCTGATCGAAAGTGATTTTGGATCCAGCACGGATTCAAAATCGGATCCAAAAACGCCATGTGACCGGCCCCTTTCTGTAACTGGTGATTGCTGCTTGAAGTACAACAAGAATTGTTTAAATATTTATGGGAAGAAGCATTGTTTAAAAATCACATAAATTTCCCAACACATAAAGGCAATGTTCACACGGCTTATTGCCGACGTAATTGCGGGGACGGATTTCGCCCCGCAATTACGCCGGCTGCCATGCAGCGGGGGCGGGTGGCCGGCAGCTCGCAGGCCCCATAGACACTCATTATTCACGTCGCGTACACGCCGGAATAATGTGCATGTCCCTTTCTTCCCCCTCGGCGTATTCGCCGAGCGGGGAGAAGAGACGGAATCCATAGTTCTCTATGAGAGCAGTGGATTACCGTAATGGCTGGGACGGATTCCAGTCGTACTGAGCGCAAATACAGCGCGCAGTAGGCTGGTTTCAGTCGCAGAAAAAACCCGTTTGTAAAGGCCCAAAGAACCCCCAAAGCTGTAACATGTATAGGTTATTCTGATTGTGTTTTTATGGGCATAACTACCAGATTATTGGGCCCATCAGCTGCAAGGGGGCCCAACAGATAATGGGCCTCCCTCATCTTAAAAGTAGGTGATGTGCAGTTGAACTCATTGCGATTTTAAAGTAAGCATTGGACTGTCATAAAATCAAAAGCAAGGAGTTATTTTGGCTTTCAATGTTTATAAAAGATGTTTTATAACAGAAGAAAAAATTTGGGCCCTGTAATGTTGGGTACTTTTTTCTCTTTGTTTTTGTGTTTCTTGGGGTTGGGGTGCTGTTATCCCGGTCGGCGACATCTATTTTGTGTGAATTTACAACCACATGTGCAAGCTTGTTCCAAGAATGTACTACTCCTTAAGTAAAGTAATATTTTCTGACCTCCCCCCCCCTTTACCCCACTCCACCGAATTCTTGGGTAAAGATGTGCTCACACCCTTCACTTTTAGTATTGTTGGATATGCTACCAAAAACCCCTTTAGGAGCGGGCTCCCCCCCCTTCGCCCGACCCATCTTGGAACGGCCACCGAAAGTTTCGGCTCAGAGTGGCGAGCTTGTCATGCTAGCGTAGATCTTATTCTGGTTTTTGATTTCCCAGAGGGGCCGGGGAAAAGGATTTTGGTTTCCCTAGGAGAGTACAGCCAATGGGCCTCCCCCCCCCCCTCCTCTCAAAAAAATTTACCCCCCCCCCCCCACAACCACTAATTCCTTCACCCCCCGGCCAGGGCTGTCATAATTTTTGCGTATCCCATAGGGTTTCCCTTCTCCCTCGCGTCATGCACAATGAAATCAGCCTGACAAATTTGCTTTTCAAAATCGCTCCCTCCGTTGCGTTAATACCCTAAATAACAGTCATAAAATCCCCCCCATAATGGAGCAAATCTACCCGACGAATGATTGTTACTGTAAATAAACACTCCTACAAAACAAGACCCACAAACTATTATTACTTAAGGCTCAAATAATCGCTCTGCCAGACCCTGACCAAAAACAACCCCACTTATGTGACTATAGGCTGTACAAGGCTCTGAAGACATATTACCAGCCGCCATACAGTGACCAGTTAGTGGTAGATACTTGTTGTATGTAGACCTTGCAGACATATAAGTGATTACACTGCAGTTACATTAAGTGTCTAACCGGAGACGTCTTTTCTGCATCTGCGTCGTTCACTTTCCCTTTTCTTCTCCAACCTGGTTTAAAACCTTCATGCCAATTGCTCCCGGCCAAGACTCGTCCCTGAGGATTTGGACACAAATTATCTCTAGATTATCCTCACATTTCCAGTAACTCCTTATTTATAGGTACTATAAGTCCCCTTAGTCATGGGGAACTGGTATTTAGATATGCCTCTCAGTCAGGCAGGTATATAGATATTGTCCCCTTAGAACAGGTAGGGTATTAATTCAGGGGGCACTCAGGAGGTATATAGCTAGGGGCTCAGGGCAAAAAATTATTTTAGCTAGGGGTGTTTCAAGGGCAGGCGTTATTATTGTCTTATTGGGGGCTACAGGCACGGCGTTTTTATTGGGGGACTACAGGCAGGCGTTATATTTGGGGGGGGCTACAGGCAGCGTATGGGGGCTACAGGCAGGCGTTAGTTATATGGGGGCCACAGGCAGGCGTTATGGGGCCCACAGGCAGCGCGTTAGTATTGGGGCCAACTGGCAGAGGGCGTATAGGGGCCACAGGCAGGGTTAGGGGCCACAGGAGGCGTTTTATGGGGCCACAGGCAGGGTGTTTTGGGTGGCACCGGGCCAGGGCGTATATGGGGGCACCCAGGCAGGGTATGGGGGCTCCAGGGCAGGCATTATAGGAGGGCCGCAGGCAGGCATTATAGGGGGCAGCAGGCAAGGCTTATAGGTTGGCCGTGGGCAGGTATCTTATGGGGGCCGCAGGCAGGTATTTTGGGGGCCGGCAGGCAGGTATTTTGGGGGCCGCAGGCCAGGCATTTATAGGGGCCGCAGGCGGGATCTATAGGGGGCACAGGCAGGCGTATGGGGGGCCACATGCAGACTATAGGGGGCCACAGGCAGGCATTAAAAACCAACATACATAATACTTACCCATATTCCACGTGGCCAGGCGCTCCTTTATTCTGTCTTTCAAGCCGCCGCAGCTCCTCCGGCAAGCTTCGGGGCGCACGGCCTGTGACGCGCTGTGCGGCCCGAGGTGAGGCAGCGTCGCGATGGACTCATTCATTTGCGACGCTGCCAGCTGAGGCGCCGGGACGCGGGGGGTTCCTCAGCGCTATGAGGGGAACTGGCGGCCCCGCTGTGTCGGCCCTGCTGGCCTTACCGGTGGATACAGCGATTCCTCCGGTGAGCGGGCCGACACTTGTTCTGCGGCGGCTGGGAGCGCCTTGCTCTCTGATCTGCAGAAGCGGTCACTGTGGTCCACCGGCGCTTCAGGCCCACCGGCTAGCGGCCTGTAGCCGGCGAGGGGTCGGGGCCCCTGGACGGCGCCCCTTAAGGGATTGGCTGAGGTAGGCGCCCTAGGCGGTCACCTACTTGCCTACCCGTCGTCCCGGCTTGCTTCCGGAGTAGTAACTGCTGAAGGCAGTATGTTTTTTCGTCTCTGTACACAGAACCAGTAAACGCCATTGATGGGACCTGCATCTATTAGACTTGGTGTATCCTATTGATAAGCCATCATAATCATTGGTGAGAACACTCCTTTAATTTTTCTTTTTTATTAAAAATACCTGTACTTCCATCCCAAATCTTTTTTATACCTTTAACATATTTAAAGGTTTTAGTTATGTCCCTCTTTCCCTTCTTTCCTCCAGGCTGTACAAATTAAGTATTTGAAGGGAACCTGTCGGGTGGTTTATGCTGCCCTATCTAGGAGCAGGCTGTGATAGAGGGAAAGGAGCTGAGCTGTGAATAAGGGTTATATGGGATTTACATTTAGTACATAGTTTGTCTGCCGAAAAAAAGGAAATAAAAAAAGGCATACGTCCATCCAGTTCAGCCCATGTGGAGGTTGATGCTGAATTTCTGAGTACGAAGGAGAGTAAATCCTGACAGGACTCCTTAGGAGAGAATGGAAGTCCTGTTACGCCCACCCACATAAAGTGATTGTTTGCTCTAAACACACATGATACACACAAATCTGTCAACTACTGTATGTGGGCGGGGAAGCAGGACTTCCACTGTCTTTTAAGGAGTCCAGTCAAGACTCCTAAATCATTATAATTATATATCACTAGAGTCAGCTTCTCTCTCGATTCTTATAACCCTATATATATCACAGAGCTTGGCCTCCTCTCTACTATTCATAATAACCCTATATATTCACATTGCTAAGCTCCTCTCCTCTATCTTTTAACCAATATATCACAGAGCTCAGCTCCTCTCCTCTATCATATGACCCTGTATATCACAGTGCTCGCTTCTCTCCTCTTTCATAATAACCCTATATATCACAGAGCTCAGCTTCACACTCTCTCTATCTTATATACACCTGTATATCACATAGCTCAGGCTCCTCTCCTCTATATATAACCCTTATATTCACAGAGCTCAGCTTTCTTCCTCTATTTCTTATATAACCTATATATCACAGAGCTCAGGCTTCTCTCCTTTTTCAGATAACCCTAAATATAACCGAGCTCAGCTTCTCTCCTCTATCATATAACCCTATATATCACAGAGCTCAGCTTCTCTCCTCAATCATAAACCCTATTATATCTCAGTACTTTTCCTGGGGGGGCACTTTCTCTTCCTTTATCATATCCTGCTCTCAGATAAAGGGTGTAAACCACCTGACAGATGCCCTTTAATTGTTTCCGAAATGTTTAGTATTGGAGACATATTACCATTTGTGTAGCCTATCTTTGGACCCGTTCTATCTTCTCAATGTCTTTTTGTAGGGGAGGTCTCCAAAACTGAGCCCAATATTCTAGATTTGGTCTCACTAGAGCTTTATACAGTGAAGTCACAAGTTCCTACTTTTTAGTAGTACTTTTTCTACTCCTCCTAGCTGTGAAGCCAAGCAATGAACTTGCTTTACCCCAGGCCACTATATTAACGCATAATGTCTATGCTGTGATTTCACTGTGTGCATTGTGCCCTGCAGTGTTATTTCCATGTTTATTATATTTGTACTATGACATTATGATGTGTGTGATTCCTGTGCTGTGGTATAATTTCATGTAAGGCCCCATTCACATAGCATTTTGGCCGCCTGTTTTTGATATCCGTCAAAACACGGAGAAATGTATCCAGATGGATAACACAGCAGGCCACAATGGGGCCATGGGCAGCTTTGGGATAATGTATACACCAATGTCACGGCATCAGGACTATGCACATTGAAGTCACAGTACAGTGATTAGCCACTCAGTAAAACTACAGCATATGGATCATGTGTGCTGTGATGTTGTAACAATAAGCCCCATTTCTTCATAGTGTTTTTGAAGCCCAGTCGGAACCATTAATAAATGTATTATGATGGGATAACATGGACTTAGCCATAGACTTCTATAGGGCAAGTGTAGTCCTATTTGGACTACGTTTGCCCTATTTAGCCAACATACAGTGGGGAAAATAAGTATTTGATACAATGGCAATTTTTGCAGGTTTTCTCACCTACAAAGAATGGAGAGATCTGTAATTTTTATACTTCAGCTGTGAGAGACAGAATCTAGAAAAAATTCCAGGAAATCACGTTGTATGATTTTTTAAATAATTACTTTGCATGAAATAAGTATTTGATCACCTACCAACCAGCAAGAATTCTAGCTCTCAGACCTGCTAGTTTTTCTTTAAGAAGCCCTGCTACTCTGCACTCATTACCTGTATTAATTGCATCTGTTAGAACTAGTTACCTGTATAAAAGACACCTGTCCACAGACAATATCACACCCCAACCTCTCCACCATGGCCAAGAACAAACAGCTGTCTAAGTACACCAGGGACAAAATTATAGACCTACACAATAGGCAAATGTTGGTGCAATTATTAGGAAATGGAAGAAACACAAGATGACATTCAGTCTTCCTCAGTTTGTGGCTCCATGCAAGATTTCACCTCGTGGGGTAAGGATGATTCTAAGAAAGGTCAGGAATTGGCCAAAAGCTACATGAGAGGACCTGGTCAATGACCTGAATAGAGACCACAGTCTCAAAGATGGCCGTTAGTAACACACTATGCCACCATGGATTAAAATCCTGCAGAACACGTTAGGTCCCCCTGCTTATATCATCACATGTCCAGGAGGCCCGTTTGAAGTTTGCCAATGACTATCTGGATGATTCAGAGGAGGCATGGGAGAAGGTCATGTGGTCAGATGAGACCAAAATAGAACTTTTTGGTATTGACTCCATTGGCCGTGTTTGGAGGAAGAAGGATGAGTACAAACCCAAGAACAACGTCCCAAACGTGAAGCATGGGGGTGGAAACATCATACTTTGGGGGTGCTTTTCTGCAAAGGGGGCAGGACAACTGTACCATATTGAAGGGACGCTAGATGCAGCCATGTATCGGAAGATTTTGACCAACAATTTCCTTCCCTCCGTAAGAACATTGAAGATGGGTCGTGACTGGGTCTTCTAGCAGGACAATGACCTGAAGCACACAGCCAGGGGAACCAAGGAGTGACTCTGTAAGAAGCATTTCAATGTCCTGGAGTGGCCTAGCCAGTCTCTAGACCTGAACCCAATCGAAAATCTTTGGAGATTTAGATTAATAGAATATATTCAGTAACTTAAAGGGGTTTTCTCACTACAAAGATTGGCTTTCAAGATAAAGAGACAGGTAATTGAAGACTTTTTCTATATACATTTGTCAATAGATTTTACTTAAGTCATGCGATAAGAGACATTTTATGTGCTCTGAATGGACACAGGTTTCTATGGTTACCTGACCATAACTCTGTTATCTGATTAGCTGAGAGAGCATGGAGTGATGACACCATGAATGGACATCTTAGTCCAGAACAAGCTAATTATGTCTAACAAGATTATAGATAAGCCATTGTTTTCAGTTCAGTCCTCACTAAAACATGTACCTTTAGTTTACTAAAGATAACCTCTTCTTTACTGTAAGAGCAGTGAACCTGTGGAACTCTCTGCCAGAGGAAATTGTCATGGTGAATAACCGAGTTCAAAAAGGGTCTGGATGCATTTCTAGATGTAATCATATAACAAGTTATATTGACTAGGATTCTGGAGAAGGGACATTGATCCAGGGATTATTCTGATTGCCAGATTGGAGTCGGGAAGGAATTTTTTTTCCCTAAAATAAGGACAATTGGCTCCTGCCTCATTGGGTTTTTTTGTCCTCCTCTGGGTCAACACTTTAGCACAACAGGCTGAACTGGATGGACGTCTTGTCTTTTTTCAGCTTTACAAACTATGTAACTATGCACTTGTCAGTGCAACGGCTCAGCTAGGTACAGATAAGCTAAATATGCTAATTGCTACTCCCACAGCCTGAGGATTGAGTGTAAAACTGCTTGTGACTTAATGAAACAGCATGGTGAGAAAACCTCTTTAACCAGTTCCGAACCATGTCATTTACCACCCTTACTGACCAGGCACATTTTCCTTTTCTTTAGTAAATTCATGTATGAACGATCTCAGGCTTTCTCGCACTCGGAAATTGTTTTTTTTGTTTTTTTTTTGCTGTTTTAAGTTAGGCTTTTTATGTAATTTTTACATATATTTAGAATAGGAGGGAAAAATGTAACAAAACAAAAAGAATGTGAAAAGTCTGTTTTTCACATTTTTTAATTAATTTATTTTTTAAGAACAAAGGTGCGCTAAACTTAGTTGTGTAATTGTGCCAGTTTTCCGTGGCAGACGTTTATACACAGGTGATATAAAGTTTTAGGGTAGCAGTCTGAGATGTTAATGTTTTTCTCTTTTTTTGATATATTTTATTTTCTGTTTGTGTTTTTTTTTTTCATTTTTTGGCCCCCATAAAGACATTTAGGGGCATTTTTACACTAGACCCAGCAGCATCTACAAATACAGAGCCTCGGCGGTCACCACCAGGAAGCTGGGAGGCCTCCTGCTAATATGTGTATTCAGTGCTCATTGAGTGCTGTATATACAGTGATAGGGAAGGTAGGAGCTGTAATGAACCATCTCTGCCCTTTCAGTGAAAAGAACAGTTAATACTGATAGCCGCCTCTCCAATCCATGCAGAGCTATGCAGCCCCTGCCCAGATGTTTATAGTCAGTGGGCGGTCTGCAACAGTTTAAGAGAGTTTTGCCATCACACATATTAATAGCATATCAGTAGAATAGGGCGTGCACCTATCTTCAGAGTAGGCCCCCAAAACACCATGTTCTGAATGGAGAAGTAACCTGTTCTGAAGTTAGGTGCAGGTGATAGAGATGGCATCTGACTGGAGAAACCGTAGCATCTTATATACATTTTCTTTTACATTTTTATGTTTCAGAAGTTACTTTGAAACCATTGATGCCATAAGCTTCCAATTAATATTTTAGTCTGCATGAAGACAGAAAGATGTTACTTTCTGCAGTTGCTAACGAAGTATAGCAGAGGCAAAATCCAATTAAAAGGCAACAAATCTTCAAATGTATTTGTACATTCAGTACAGACTGTGGGAGGAATAGCTTAGTGTTGTAATACTTTAAACGTGGAGATTTGTTGCTATATATATCTGAAAGTGTAAGCTTCAGTAGAGAATATGGGATGGAATATAATACAATTTATGTATTTAAAGGGAAATGGATAATTTTCTGTCCTAAATCATAGTTTGTAGTTTGCTGTAAGACATAAATCACAGAGGAATGGAGGCTTACCTACTGATCCTCAGGCAGATCAGAAAGGAATCCCCAATAGGACTCGGGGCAGCCATAATGCCATATGGGAGGGCTCCACAGGTGCAAAGTACTAATAGTTGACCACTGACACACCCTTTATGCATGAAGGGAGTGGCTACCTTAAAGGGGTTGTCGCGTTACAATGATTGGGTTTTTATTAAAAGATCTTTAAAAAACAAGCAGCTTTGCAATCTATGTTCATTACAATTGTCCTACTGATTTTGAGTTATCCCTGTTAGTAGCAGTGCATCAGCTCCTGAAATCACTATAGCAGCCGACCTGTTGATCTTTACCTCACTGGCTGTCAGTGCTGGTGACTCATCTGTTTCTGAATACCGGTCAGAGCACAGAGCCCCTCCTGCACAGTATGCTTCTGAAGGGAGGGGGAGGGCTCTGGCTTCTGTGTCTGTGTAGCTGTGCTGCCTGGATTAACCCTGTGGTGTGCCTGCTCCCTCCTGCTCTCTACACAGATTGAGGAGAGCCAGAAATGAGGCTGATCTGTGGTAGTAATGTGCAGCAGTGAAGTGTGTTACTATAATATGAGTGTCTGTGGAGCTGTGACTATACTAATAGAACACATCAGGGGGGCATGTGAATGGTTCATATCCCTCCCTGCTCTGCTGTATTAGTGACACATTGTGATTATAGTAACTCACTTCACAGCTGACCTGTGTCTGTTCTGACAGGGTTTGTTTGTTGTTGCTTGAGATGTCCCTGGAGATTTGTATGCTAAGCAGGGAGTATAGGAACCTTTACATCCCCCCTGATCTGCTATTAGCATACACAGCTTCACAGACATCTCCACACTCATAGATCAGCCCTCTCCCTGCTGTCTCCTGACTCTGTGGAGCTGACAGTGCAGCTGATCCAGCAGCCGGCAGCAGACCTAGGCAGGCACACACAGGGTTAACTCTGGCAGAAAACCCCCTTGCCCTCCCCCTGCTGTATAGAAGGAGAGCTGTCTGTGTGCTGAGGGGAGGGGGGAAGAGGGAGGAGAAGAGGCAGACAAGAAGCACGCCCCTGAAGTCAATGTGTCTGGCAGCACAGGATTTTTTAAGTAGGTTGAAAGCCTGTAGTGAGACAACTCCTTTCATATTATACCTGTACATAAATATTATATTATGTATGTGTGTGTGTGTGTGTGTGTGTGTATATATATTTATTATCAATCATACAGTTATGTATATTACACTGTGTTGGCATAATAGCCTATTGGTGACACCACTACTATTAAATTGGGTGGGCTGTCCAGCATCCTACAAGTGCTTAGCACCAATATTGACATCCCATACCGGCAAATACAAAGACTTTAATGATAGTTCCCAAAAGAATGCAGAAAACCCCACTGGACACCGAAGGGGAGATGGTTCAAAATGCTGGTAAAGCAGCCCCTATCTGGGATTCCAGTCTTGTATCAAGTGTAGTGAACCAGGTTACTGACCGCTCACACTCCCCCACATCAAAAAGCTAGATTGTATGCTGAAAAAATATCAATCATTAGGTATTGGTTGATATTTTAGCAAAATATGCAAGTTCGCAACTCACGTCAAGAGTCCCCATGTTCTTGCGATACCCCTCACTGTATAAGGTATTGTTACATTGCTTCTTCATGCTTATCATTATGTTGTCTTTGTAATGACTCTGTATATCGCTCTCTGAGCTTTCTACCTTTTGTTATTGTGTTCGTCTTTACAGTTTTGGTGTTGATCTTTTTTGGCATACGACTCCTTCTGAGGCTTTGTCCACAATACTGCCATTTATATATGTTTATTTTTAGTACATATTTTTGTGTCTGTGGCCATCCGTCCTAATGTTACTTTTAAGCCGCTGACTTAAATAAAGGAGATTTTATGCTGGATTTGGTGAGTGCCGCCCTTATCTGTCTCCTCATACTTGGACTCTGTGATATTTAGTTTTGGGCTGAGCATCACATGCCTAGAAGGGAATCTTAGAGAGTCCATCCAAGTATAACTAACATCGTTTGCTATTAACCCCCTGGTGCCGGTCTGCTTTCATGTTGTTTGGCTTCAAAGGCCTCGTTCACACGGGTTATTTTGGGACTGATTTCAGCCGTATTGAGCACCGTATTTGCGCTGCAATACGGCTAAAATCAGTCCCAGCCATTACGGTAATCCACAGTTCTCATAGAAAGTGACATGTCAATTATTTACGGCGTGTACGCGCCGGAATAATGAATGTCTATTACGGCCCCTGCACGGCAGCCAGCGTAATTGCGGGGCGAAATCCGTCCCTGCAATTATGTCGGCAATAAGCCGCGTGAACATTGCCTAAGGGTGCATTTACATGGCACAGACCAAATAGCGTTCGGTATTTTGGAACCGCCGGTGGTGTAAAAAAAGGCGGAAAGGCGGTGGGGACTGCTGTATGGATTTTCCATTGAAGTCTATGGGGTAAGCATTGCTTGTTGGTTTTCAAATTGTTTGTAAAACCGCAAACGATCTGAAAAGCCAACAAATAACCTGTGCCGTGGGGACAAGCCCTATATATATTTGTATTAATGACTGTAGCGCAAAAGTATGTTCTAAGATCTTTTGGAGGATACAAGTGCCATAGTTGTACATCTTTTCTATTTATGTACTATTTTTAATTCGAATGCTAAGATCGTCAAATGATTTATTTGGTCTTTTTAACATATGGTGGTTTGGTGTCAAAAAGCAAAAGACGCCGGAGCTCACTGCTAGTGCAGAACAGCAAGATGTGTGATTTGTAGGACAGTGAGATTAGGTGCTTTCCTGATTTGGTTGTACTACTGAGTGGTACAACCCACTCCTGCAGCATAAAATAACGATCCGATCCTTCAGTGTTTGTCGCCAGTAATCCTTCCACTGTCATGTAGCCGCACCTTGGCACTGCCAGTGAAAGTATGAAAAATAATTCTTCTATTACAGTGTTTCCCCAAAAATAAGACAGTGTCTTATATTAATTTTTGCTCCTAAAGACGACCTAAGACTTCTTTTTAGGGGATGTTTTATATTTCTATGAACAATAATTCACATTTTTTGTTGAACAAAACATTAACATGTATTAATATACTGTAGTGATTTCATCACAAACATCAGCATAAGCAGCCAAACTCTGAATTTCATAACTAAAAATGCACTAGGTCTTATTTTCGGGGGTGTCTTATTTTCGGGGAAACAGGGTATTATTATTATTATTTATTTTAAAGCGCCATTGATACCAGGGCGCTGTACATTCGAGGGGGTTACATACATTACATAAGTCAAACGAGTACAGTGATAAGGGATAATGACAATTGGCACGACAGAGGGAGAGAGGACCCTACCCGCGAGGGCTTACAATCTACAAGGAGGGGGGAAAGAGACAGGAGGTGAGGGGCAGACTATCTATCATAGTGGATCCCAAGCGGCACATATAGCTGGATATAAAGAATCTTAAAGGGGTTGTCTCACTATAAGGATTGTTGCTTTTTATGTTAAAGATCTTGAAAAAACAAGTCATTTTGCAATATGTGTCCATTGCCAGTATCCTACCTATTCTGAGATATCCCCTCTTGTATGGGCTGCATCAGCTACTCAGGCCGCTATAGCTACAGACCTGTTTGAACTCTCCTGATAGGCTGCCAGCGCTGGTCGTTATAGCTACAAACCTGTTTGATCTCTCATGATAGGCTGCCAGCACTGGTCGCTATAGCTACAGACCTGTTTGATCTCTCCTGATAAGCTGCCAGCACAGGTCGCTATAGCTACAGACCCGGTGTCCTCAGCAGCTCCACCACAGGTCAGTAGAAGCCAGTAATCACAGAATTCAAAAATGAGACCGAGAAAACGGGACTGTGGTGAGATGAATCGATGTAATGAGACAACCCCTTTAATTCATTAGACAAAGTTGATGATGAAATAACAGGTGGTTGATTATTAATGTATAGTGTCAATAAAAATAACTGTCAGTCTGAGAGAACTGGTTATGCTTGCCCGTAAAAAAACGTTGCCTTACCCATAGCATTTTACTTTAATTTATTATGTTTTATACTTGTACATAGTGGTTTTGAAATAAATACTTTTTTGATACTATACATAAATGACAACCACTTGTTATCTCATCATCCACTTTGCCGAATGAATTAGGACTGTTTATATCCAGCACCAATTGGGCTCCAATACTAATATTCTTCATAGAAGACTTTTTATTTTTCATTTGGCCCTTTTAAGAATCTACGGGGTTCTCTTATATTCCAGAAGTATATTCTTTGGTTGTTCCAGACAGCACAGTACGCAACTCCCTGAAGGTTAAGTGAGGCCAGGAAAACCTCTCTAGGATCAATAGGTTGCTTGTTTCCCGACTGCCCACACCAAACTCTGCTCTTCAGAGGATTATGTTATGATTCAAGGGAATCAATGTCCTTAATGTAAATGGATCTTGGACAGTAACCCAGCCAAAGCAGGAGAAGGTCACTGTGTTAGACAGGTAACAAGGCAAAACAATGATACATGGCTTTTTTCTTATCGTTTTGCTATACGAAAACAAATTAGTCAGTCTGGTCCTTGCGTACTGCAGTGAGAGTTCAGATTTCATATTTTTTCTTATTTCTTCTCTGGCTGCACTTTTAAAGGGGTTGTCTCGCTACAAAGATTAGCTTTCAACATGTAGGGAACCCTAAATGAAGACGTTTTCCAAATATATTGCTTTGTTCATTTTTTTTTTGTTGAGGAACTACAAGTGATTTTATCACCTTCTGTGCTCTCTCTGGTTCCCCAAGTGACCGACTTGTGTGCTTCTCTCCCCCTGCTGTTTGTTCTATCTGATAGCAGGGAGTGACATCATCACACAGGTCGGGGCAGCACAGAACTCCAGACAGTGAGAGCTTGTTTATCTGATATTTCAGACAAAAGACCGTAATTAATACTGTCTACTTTAACTCAGAAGCTTCCCTGTTCCTGATAGCATGAGATTTATCTAATTCTGAATACACGGAGTTCATATGCTAATTACAGACAGCTTGACCAGGAAGTGACAGAGCAAAGCAGCATTATTTCATTCATGCATCCTATGAAACGGAGATGAGACAAGGCCTTTAAAGGGATTATGCCACGATCTCATGTTGACGTGGGATCCTCCAAAACGGGTATTTATTCACTTTTCTAAATACATGTCATCAAAAAAAGTGAAGCCTCTGAGAGCTACAGCCTTCCTTACATGCCCTTGGTTTCCTGACCGTTTACATTAGACACGACCAGGAGCTGACGGGAGCTGATCTGGCCGCGCTTGCGTTGTTTGCACTTCCTAACTGATGGCAGGTAACATGAACAGGCTTTGAAGGGACTGAGGAAAAAGATCCTGTGTCTTTTGTATAGAGAATCCACTGGTTGTAATGTAATTATATGAGTAAACATGCAGACGCTCCCTGGCTCACTGCTCAGCCCCCCTCCGTCTCCACCTGCAGCCGTTCATGAAGGAGTGAAACAAGGCTGCCTGCTGAGCTTATCATTTCTCCTGAGCAAATAAGAGGGAGAAATTAAAGGCATATAGCTTGTGCACAATACAGTTCTCCTCTGTTGGTTAGCAAAACAATGTTTGCTCAACTACAGAGACTGAGTATCCGGAACATGCATGAGGGGTGGACTGATGACCTCACAGAGGAGGTACTTGTTTTTTTTAAACACAGAAACACAACGCCCCTTTTTTCAAGCCTCAAGAGGGAAGTATCAGCCTGTTAGGTAAGGAACTTACTTCTTGGAAAAACCCCTTTAACGAGAACCTATCACATAGTTTTTGCCCCCCTTGCTGAGGGCAGAACAAGGTAGTGTCAGACCTGCTGGTTCCTTATTCTTATTCTGTAAGATGCTGTATTTAATGCTCAAATCTGTTTTCTGCCAGAAGAGTCAGTTTTTTCAAAGTCCGCCCACCTGAGGCTAGCCCCGCCCACATCAACTGATAAACCCATTACTTTGAATAGGTAGAAACATGTGAATAACTGTCAGTGGGTGGGGCTAGCCTTTGGTGGGTGGGGCTAACACATGCTCATGAATAAGATTTGAGAGGTAAATGCTCTCAAACTGCTGCATCTTACAGAATAAGGGACACAGCGCTGGAAACAGCAGGTTTATCACTAGCTTGTGCTGCCCTCAGCAAGGGGGACATAATCTATGTGACAGGTTCCCTTTAAGTCTTAGTTTAGATGCATTCAGAACCTGCATAAAAGTTAATAAAGAGAGCCAGTAAAAGCATGATCTCTCCATTAACTACAGTTAAATCACCAAGCATGGTTGAGAGGATCACCTTTCTGAAGATAGGGATGGGGCCCACATCTATCAGACATTTATGGCCTGTCCAGTGAGTATGCCATAAATCTTTGAGATGAGCATGCCCCTTTAACTTGTACAAAAATGGAACATATTTTAATTGTTAGTTGAATTGGGCAATTTGCTTCTCCAAAATTGTTTTGAAATAAAAGACCCAAAATGCACGCACAGTAATGTTTATGTTCAATTCCATATTTTTGTTTCATTCTAAATTCCTGTGTTAATTAATGTCATTATATTTATTCATGGGCATAAAACAGTGATCAAATTCTGAGTGCCTGCAGCTACCACTAAAGGTATGACCACACAACGTCAGAAAACGTGTCGTATTCATCTGTATGGGGTTTTGGGCACAGATCAAACCTACAATTGTTTGTACTCTGACAAAAGAATGAACATGTTCGAAGTTTTGGATTTTTTTTTACCATAAAAAAATTTGAGTAAAATATACATTGTATGAACTATAACACAGATTTTTATTAGTCAATGGGGATGATTTGCTTTCGGTTTTAGACAAGCATTTTAAGTCCGAATCCACATGGATTGTGACTTGAAATACTCATAGTGTGGACGAGCCCTAAGGGAGGCAGTGGAGTTAACTGCATAGCTATGTGTTAAGTTCAAAAGGAGCTGCATAAATCTGTCTTCAAAAAACTCCCCCTACTGGTGGCTGCAGGCAGCCAGAATTTTGTCTTTCTGATTGATGCTGTGGGTAGGGAATCATAATACTTGTAATAGAAAAGCAACACTTTAATTTTATGAAAGAAAAATATTGTGTAGACTTATCTGGGAACATGGGGGGTAAAGGAGAGGAAAATTATTAGAAAGAGAAAGGTAGATCAAGGAGATAGAAGAGGGAGTGTCAGATCCCACTATCACGCTGTCCAAAGAGATTATGAACTAGTAGCAGATGCTGAGTAAAGGTAAAAGTAATTGTTATTTCTGTCGTCAGGCCTGTAATAGAACATATGCGTGCTTACTAATGTTGGTATAGCATAGTTTACGATGTGTCTGCTCCTTTCACACTAATATTCACATCCTAAAGTAGAAGTGAAATCATAAAACATAATGGGCCACATGTATGAAAACTGTCTTGGTCTAAAACTTTCTTTTATTGCCCATGGTAACCAATCGGACCGTCCCTCTCATTTTTTCAGAGCAGTGTGTGAAATGAAAGAAGAGCTCTGATTGGTTGCTATTGGCAACAAGAAAAGTCTTTGACCAAGACAGTTTTCATACATGTGGCCCAATGTTGTATATTATATTAAAAGGGAGATCTGCGGAAGGCGTGGTCTGATGCATAATTCACTTTGGTTAAAGAGTAGGTTTGCAACCAATGAGATTGCAATTATTCACCAAGTTTACTTGAACTAATGTATATGTTTGGTGCTTGTATGGACGTCTCTGATCTCACTCTTACGAAGCATACGAGCCACCTCCATTGCTGTGTCTGTCACTTTAGAATTGATAGACCTTGTGATGAGCCGACTTGCTGACTCTATTTTGCCTGGACGTCCACTTCTTGGCTTCTGAATGGAATAGATGGACTTCATTTCCTATTCTTCCAGCTGTCATGGCCTCACATGATGCAGTTTGGCAATTTTCTTGGCCAGGAGACCAGTATTGATGAGCTGGTTGATGCTGCTTCTCTTTTCTTGGGAAATCTTCTTCAAGGCTGCTCCTCGGTTTGAACAAGTGACCTTTTGCTTGGGAATCAGCCTAATAACACACTATCCAATATCAGCAGCAAAGTACTAACATTGAAAAACTATTAAAAGGCACATAGGAATTTTTGGAAAAGCATTTCTGCTACTTGGAATACATGAAACATTTTGTATTCCAAGTAGCAGAAATGCTTTTCCAAAAATTCCTAAGTGCCTAGTGTTAGTAGTGTGCTGCTGATATTGGATTGTGTTTGTATGTCACTGCAACACACCAGTGTACACCTATGCTCATTTTTTTTCAAAAAAAGTTTAATGGATGTGCAGACCAAATATTGTTTAATAACACACTGAGCTATTAGGAAATATGAGAACAGATTGTAATTTGTAGAAACAAGAAGAAAAAGATTGTCCCACCACCAGGAGCAAAACAGTAACAATGCAGTTAGATGACAAGAATCTGCATAACTAAGCATAGGCCAAATAGCTGCATGTCACATTTATGTATAAGATATTTAAGTTAATTTTATATAAAATGATTGTAGTCTTGCATTCAAAGCTGTAGTGGATGGTGAGATATTGAGTCTGAAAGTCAAAAGTTCAAAACAATGTTACACTTTTGCTTATCAGTGTAAAATTTATTTATTGGATACAACTTTTGAACAGAAAAAACTTTAAAAAAATTGTAAATATGCAAAATGCTGCAGTAAGTGGGGGAAAAAAAAGTTTTCAACAAAAATGTCCTGAATAACATCTGTTGAGTCTATGAATTTGTTCTGAGAAAAAGTATCACCTCCATTAAATCCTACATAGATGACCTCACATCTGATATCATTATTTCCAGGCTGGAGAACGGCCTCTCTACACTAGCTTGTTATCTTTGCACTTGGTTTAAAGGGGTTGTCTCACTACAGGGATTGCTTTTTATGTTAAAGATCTTGCAAAAAGAAGTCACTTTGCAATATATTTCCATTAACAGTGTCCTACCAATTCCTAGATATCCCCTCTTGTATGGGCTGCATAAGCTCCTCAGGTTGCTATAGCTACAGACCTGGCTTCTACTGCAGCCTAGTAGGAAGCCAGTAAACACGCCCCTGAATCAATGTAGTGAGGCAACCCCTTTAAAGCTATGTCTGTACTTACATAGGTCATTGTACGTAAGAGGGATCAATGAGGACGTTGATTATTGGACAGCATAAATTACCAAAAATGTTTATATGATCTAAATGCACAGTTTTTAATGGTTTATATTCATATTATGTGTCATGAAACGGGGTGTACAAGGGGAGGGGATATCAAGGGCACAGGGGCACAAGCAGGGCAGAGAATTAGGCCCCGTTCACACGGCTTATTTGCGGACGGATTGGCGCCGTATTCCGCGCCGGATTTGCGCTTCAATACGGCGCCAATCCGTCGGAGTCATTACGGTAATCCACTGCTCTCATAGAGAACAGTGGATTCCGTCGCTCCTCCCCGCTCGGCAAATCCGCCGCGGGGGGAGAAAGTTACATGCACTTTATTTAGGGCGTGGACGCGCCGTAAACAATGCATTGTCTAGGGGGCCGGGAGCGGCGCCCCCGCCGCGCTCCGGCCCCGCCCCGTCCCGCCCCTTCTTCACTGCAGAGTTGTGCGCTCAATACGCCGCACAAATCCGTCGGGAATAAGCCGTGTGAACACTGCCTTTGATTCCTCTGCCAACCACAGTTATGCACCAGGGAAAGGGAAAACCACGTGCAGAGGGGTCTCTAGAGCACAATCTGTCTTGGACACACTCAGAGGTCTCTACTCCTTCTGCGTAACTTAAGGGTGACCAGGGATTCGCTACGCAGCTCACACCCGACTCTCAGGCCATGTTCACACGGCTTATTCTGGGACGTAATTCAGTCTGTAATTACGCGCCGAAGTGCGCCAATTACGGGCTGAATCCGTCCCAGTAACTACGGTAATGCACAGTTCTCATAGAGAACTATGCATTACGTCTCATCTCCCTGCTTGGCGAATACGCCGGCGGGGAGATAATTGACATGTCACTTTCTAGCGGCATATACGCGCCGCTAGCAATGACTGTCTATGGGCCGGCGAAGTGCCGGCTCCCCGCTCGCTCCCCGCCCCTGGCCACACGGCGTAATTGCGGGGCGGAATTACGCCCCGCAGTTAAGCCGTGTGAACATAGCCTCACTCAGCCTAAGAGCACCACATGTAACCCTACACGGTCAACAGCCCCACCACCACACACAATTCCACCACCTTTCATTTTCTAGAAAGGAACTATATACCACTGGTCACGTGCAACAGCAGTCAATTAATCTCTTCAGAGACTTGCAGGGTACATTAGGGCAACAAGCAGGGCTGTGGAGTCGGCAAGCCGAAGCCCCGACTCCGACTCCTCAATTTCCCAAACCTCCGACTCCTGACTCCCTCATACACGGCGCATGTTTAAGTGATAACTTTACTGTAGTAAAATGGTGACATCAGGCTGTTTATCACCTTATGATACAATAATCAAGCTATTTAGATAGAACAGACACTGATAAGCAAAAGGGTAACAATGTTTTGATCTTTTGAAGACTTGTGTGAAGAAAAAGCTGTATTTGTATCCAAGTCCAGTCTGCACTAACATTGGGAATGTGTAGAGGAGATCTGGGATCAGATTTTGGTCAAGATGTGCTTGAATCTGATCCAGAGCCCAGAAGGATTCAGGCAGTGATGAAAACCAAAGGTGGATTCACCAAATACTAACAAAATAATAAAAATTAACACTTTTTAGGAGCAATTAACTAAGCAGATGCTAAATACTTGCAAGTCCAATTTATGTATAATATGGGTCAGATGACTGTATATAAAATTACAGTAGCCTCATGTACAAAGCTGTAGTGGATGGTGAGATATGGAGCCTGAAAGTCTCAAGTCCAAACCATTGTTACCATTTTGCTTGTCAGTGTAAAATATATTTATTGGACATGACTTTAGGACACAAAAAAATTGTAAATATGCAAAACACTGCATGAACATTTGTGAAGTCTCTGAATTTGTTTTGAGAAATAGTATTGCCTCCATCAGATTCTGCATACAAGACCTCACATCTGTTCTCATTATTTCCAGGCTAGAGAACGGCCTCTCTACACTAACTTGGGTTGGAGGCAAAGCTGTGACCACAAGGGCAACATCTCTAACAATGTCGGGGTATAAAGGAATTGCCTCAGCCACAGTCAGTTTTGATGAATGGTTGAACTCTTCTACTTATTTGAAAACAGGTGAAACATTTTGCTGAAATCTGTTTGCCCTGGGAGCGGAATCTTTTCTCCTGGGGCAGCGCTTTGCCTACTCCATGTCATCAATTACACTCCTCATGTGATGAGGCTGAAGATATGGGAGCAGGAGCACTGGCCGGACCCAATTCATCTTGCTCTTTGCACTGCATCGAACTAACTAGAACAACTGATTATATATTTTGGGAGTCGGAGTCGGTCCATTTTATGACGCGACAGACTCAGACTCCACGACTCTGACTCCACAGAACTGGCAACAAGGCAAAAAATTTAAAGTTTTGAGCTTTATTATAAAAGTACAGTGCCTAGTTACAAAATAGACCTACAAAAACCTTAGAGACATACTAGTGCATCTAAAAAAAATTAGAATTACTGAAAAGATAATTGATATCCATAGTTTGTCAAATAGAGAAACCCATATATTGTATAGACTCATTACAGTATGAATTACAAGATTTAATATAATACATTTGTGAGCCCTATAACAAATAAAAAGATAGTCCTGGAGAGCCACTTTAATATTCATTGATATTCTAACTTTTTGAGATGCACTAGTACATATGCATAGGAGTTGTATACACCACAAACATCCACCAGCCTCTTATCTTTTGAGTTCAGTGTAGAACTTGGACGGCATCTTATATAGGTCATTGTACATAAGAGGGATCAAAGAGAGAGTTGATTATTCAACAGCATAAACTATATATTTGTTAAAAAAAAATGAAAATATTTATGCAATCTAAATGCACAGTTTTTAATGTTTTCTGTTATTATGTAAAATATATGTAGCCCTAACCCTTTATTCAGATTTCTCTACTAAACTTTGTAAAAAGACTTCTTATATCTCCAAAGTTTGTTCTCTGTTGAGCTTCAAACATTTCCATAATACTATTTAATTATACTGTATCAAAGTCTTCTCTACGGATTACTGCATTTAATCTCCAATCCACAATTCATTTATCATTCCTCAATCATATAATTTTATTTTCTTTTGAGTGAGCATCCAAAAGTCCATTTTCAGACTCCCGGTTGCATTGAGATCCGATCTACGTCTCCAGCCTCTTTTATTATTTTAGAGTTCTTGTTCTTATTGTTACAGTCTGTCAAACTTTTATTTCATCTTTATCTTTTAGAGAATTTAGACTTTACTCTGGTTATTTTATTAATTTTCTCCATGCATTTTCTTTACTGATCTAAAAGGGTCAAATAATATTAAAATTCAAGCAGTTTGTCCTTTAGTATTGCTCCCCATGTGCCCTAGGAGGTATGCCATTTTTATTTTCCTTAATCCTCTGACTATCCTCTTTCTGGCTGTAATGGTACTGGCTGCAGAAAGAACCTGCCACCACTATTAGGGTTTTAATAGGAACACTATTATGGGTTTTTCTATCCTTAATGGAAGTTATTGTGTCCTCACTACGTGTGCAGAGCATAAGCTGACAGGCAGCTAAATTCTTTCTCGGCAAATCATTGACGAGGAACGATGTCCGTATTTCAACTTTATTGCAAGTGTAAAACTAAAGAAATAGAAAAACATGCACTTGCTATGGTATAACAGCATGCAAAGACACAATATTACACAAGGTAATGCAGACATGAACATGTACATGAGATACCGTAGCATACAGCACAGAAATATGTGTAGATATATGTGCAGATATAAACACATGGAGGGTACAGTTCTGTCTGTAGAAAACATGAGTCTAAGCATAAACTATGACTAACAGCTAAGGACATAGAAACACAATAATATACATCACTGTAAATCTGCAGCCCTGGATGATAATTTGAACATACCAGCGATGCTACTGTAGGCTTGGATGTGAGAGATTGGTTAACATGCTTCCACTCAGCATGTGTCCAGAAGAAAATGGTTGATGAGGAGCTGACTACAATGATGTCAGCAGGGTCAGGTGATGGAAATGGAAGCCTTTATGGGACAAACCTAACATTGTATGCTTAACTAGGAATGAATAGATACAGATACTATATGGAGCTGTTGTGACTGAAACATAGAAATACATAATAAATACAGCTGAAGGCATGACAGAAGGGTACCAACCATTTTTTGTCCATATACAAGTGCATATGTAGATGTCAGATACTGTCTATGGGTATGTCCATAAAAAAAAAAACCCTGAACATTAGAGAATATCAAGTTATTGCAACAACATAGAACATACGTCATGCTATCGCATCCACTATAAGTGTCAGTTATGTAGGTGCATTTCCTAAAACAAGAATGGCATGGTAGCAAATTATGTGGAAAAGTATATTCTTCACAGTTATCAGTTAGAAATGTTATAGAATGTAAAAAGCAAAGGTACATATCAGTTGCCTATGATGCAGATGCTACAGAGTTTATTGTGCAGTTAAGGATATAGAGAAGCTAAATATCTGAAGTACTTTTTACAGGGGATAGTTGTTTTTAAGTTTTCTTTATATGGTTTTTATACAGGTGTATGTAGATGTCACCAGACTGTTTGTTTTTTCTTTTTGTAGCATTTAACAAAGGGCAAAGGTCAAATGAGGTCTTTCTCATAATCTGCTGTGGCCCTTGATGTTAATTACCCAAGTTCACAAAACATTCTTGTTTAAAAAAAAAAACATCTTTTACTACACCACTTAAAGGGAATAGGTCGCCAATTTTATTTTACTTATTAAATCAAGCCCCTGATCCATATGCTTTTCCTCTCAGTCGTTTTTATTTCCTGATTGTAGATTTCTCTATTCAGCCGCCTATATATGATTTTGGGAAGACATTCTTGCTTGCACTGCTTTAACAGCAGTCAGAGAGATACTTTACAGCAGCTTCATGCACATAGGAACCTTAAGACTGATTCTGTCCCATAGACTTGTATAGGAGAGTTTTCACTGTGAAGGGAGGGGGAGGGGGGAGCTGTGACCATCTCCTCTTGTGACTGTTGGATTCTGTGTTATCTCTACACATTAGTGTCTCCTTTCAGTTTGACCCTGCTTTTACTGATAATGAACAGACTGCTGAAAAGCTCTCTAAACAGAACAGGAAGTGTCAGACGATTATTAGGCTTAGTGGCCAGAGTGAAAACTACAGGACTTAGGAATTATTAAAAAAAATATTGAAAGTGATATGGAAAATTTAAAAAAAAAAAAAAATTCCTACAAAATGTGTTTAACATAAAAATGTGAGTTAAACAATACGTAATTTTTTGATGACACATTCCCTTTAAAGGCTCGTATTACTATAGTACATATCTAGTGTAGGAGGAGTAAGCATAGCTATTTTGTAGTTTCAACTTTCAATGAAGACCAAGAGAGTGATGTAGGTCAGTATTTTGACATATAGAAGTCTGAATTTAAACACATGAACTGTTAAAATATTCATAAAAAATATCCTATTTGCGGCACAATTTACTTTGGTGCTCTTCTCATTAAGACCAATGTATAAAACAATAGTTCATGATTTCCTTAACATTTTCAAAGGAGAAAAAAGGACTTCTGTTAAATATAGCTAAATATTTGAAGAAAATTTATTTAAAAACAATTTAATTGGAAAACATTTGTGTGTATGAAAATGTAATGGATAGAATCTTGGCGTTTTGCATGGAAGATTATGGTTAAGGAGGGAAAAAAAAATTTATTTTTCAAACTCCCCTATCTCCCACTTTCCCACAAAGGCTACGTCTACATGGCACTGGTTTAGAATTGGATTTTATGCGGATTCGTATTTCAATCTGCAAAACATCTGCCTTTGAACCACCCCCATAGAGCTTTAAAATAAATCTAGGCTGTAGTCTACATAGCTCAGATTTTCAGAGGTCGGATTTCAAATCTGAAAAAAAAAATTTAGAACACGGTGGATAATGGTGGATTATAATGCTGTTCAATGTGTTCTGCCCAAAAACTGACTGCATGATCTGTGCAAAAAAAAAGTTGAAAATCGATTGTAAAATACTGGTCAGGTTCTATAACAGAATCTGACGGTATTTTACTTTTGCCATGTAGACATAGCTAAAGCCCCTTGCTTTGTTGGGCGGGTTTTGGGTTTAGAGGACCCCCCAATTAAAGGTTTTTTTTCCAAAACGACTAATTACAGGGGATCCCCCCAAAATTTTGTATTTAATCATTTTTTAAAAATTGTAAACAAAAAAAGTGAAGCCCTAACTCCCCTTTCCTTACATCCTTTTGGTTTCCTGACCGCTTCATTAGACACCCCCGGGGCTGACTGCCAGGCTTGCATTGTTTGCACTTTTATCTGATGGCAGGAACATAACGAATTTTGAAGGGACTGGGGAGAAAGACCCTTTTGGTCTTTTGTATAAAATCCACTTTTTTAAAATTTAATTAATGATAAACATGAGATGCCCCGGGCTCTTTGCTCACCCCCCCCCCCCCCCTCGCAGCTTTTCCTGAAGGAAGAAGACTCCCTCTGGAGCTTATCTTCTCTCCTAGAAAAAAGGGAAAGTAAAAATGCATATACTTGTGCACAATACATTTACCCCCTGTGGATTAGCAAAACAATGTTTCCCAACTCAGAGACTGGTATCAGGAACTGCATGGGGGGGATTTGATGAATCCAGGGAGGTACTTTTTTTTTAAACACAAAAAACAAAACGCTCCTTTTTAAAGCCTAAAAGGGGGAGTATCCCCCCTGTTGGGGAAGGAACTCACTTCTTGGCAAAACCCCTTTAAGTGAATTAAGATAAGCCAGAATATAAAACATAGCCAGCAAGAGTTGAGCTGTTTTCAGACCATGTTTTACTAAGCTTTTACCAACAAAAAGTGCCTTTTAAAATGGCTACCGCAGAAGGTATTTTTAGGGAGCAAGTCTAAGTTTCGGCATGTATTATATGATTTTGCTTCTGGGAAAACTGCTTTAAAAGAAGAAGATACTCGGGTCGAAAACTTTTTTGACATTTGCAGACCAGCTTGTAGCAGAGCGATGTGTTTTTGATAAAGTGAATTTTCGAAAAAACATCCCCAAAAAATGCACTCATATTTAAAAACTTTTTAATGCCGAGGGAGAGAAGACAACAGGGGCATCAATTTAAAAATTTTAAACAAGTGTTTTATTAAAAAAACTTGCAATTGTCTGGCAGCTGATTCAGTAAGAGGGTGCACATTTTTAATAAAAATCAATACACTTCTTTATTAATTCAGTGCTATACATAAAGAGATCAAAATGTAGCCTGGTCTGTGACACCATACTGTACATCTCTTATCCTGAGACAGGCAAGTCTGGCACTCTTCCTTAAAGAGAACCTGTCAGGTGGCTTATGCTGCCCTATCTTAGAGCAGGATTATAGAAGGGGAAAAAGCTGGCTCTGTATGTATAGGGGTTTTTATGATTTGGAAAAGGGTTTCTGAGTAAAAAAAAAAAGAAAATCCTACAGGTCTCTAAGTCTTAGGAGTCCTTCTTACCCGCCCACATCGTATTTACAGCTTTTTCCCGCATCAATATCTGTAAAAGAAAACGTAAAACATAAAGTGGGGGGTTAATACTTTTAAGTTCACTTTTTTTTTTTTTCCTTTTAAATATTTGAACTATGGGTCAGTTCCCAGATTTTGTTTTCATATAACAATAAAAAAAGATTACAAATTTTCTAGCTGGAAAAAGTACAGCCATGGGTCCAAACCCATAACCCAAGTGTTGATTCAGGGAAGGGAAAAATTGGGGGGATCCAAATTTCCCCAGCAAGAAAAAAAAATCCTGATGACACAAATAGGCAATCTGAACAACCCTATCTCCACTTTTGTCCCCATAATCTGTAATATTATATTTTTCATCTAAGGCATCTAAGCCCATCTTGAGCGCGTTCCAATGAATCCACCATCGCAACTTCTTGTGGCATTGAGTTCCATAGTGTCGCTGTGTGTGATGATGGTGAAACCTTCTTTCCTCAAGATATAGAAGATGCCCCCTTGTTGTTACAGGCCTAAATGTTGTCCTGTGAAGGAGACCTCTAGTTCGTAAAGCCAATGAATGGGACCAAGTTTTGCTTCCTCGCCACATGGGCAATCCCCAGGGTTCCCCCTTTCGATCCATCCCTCTAA